>CAHIKZ030005508.1:347500-542500 GCA_903632075.3 Acanthosepion pharaonis
TGGATGAGAAACAGCAAAGGTCATCTTTGTTTTCAAAGGAAAAATACAGTTCTTTATTGTTAATGCATTACTTTTTTGATAAAAAATATAGTATTGACAGAAATGTCCTTGTGTTAAAAAACACATCTACTCTTTCAGTTTTTAGCTATGAAAGTAAAAAAAAGAAACATATGTTTAATTCTAATTTGTAGTCTCTTAATTGAATAATTAAATAAATGACATAACGGTCCTTATTTCATAGACCAATTACTTGCAATTGGTACTTGATTGCTGAGATATTTCCTTACTATTTGTAGGTGTGATATGGTTTATATTGAGAACTTTATATTTTTAGTGTATTTCTTTTTTTTATAATCACTATAAATTAACTCTAGCTCTGAAGGTTAATTACTTAAAATAATGAAGTTATAAAAATTCTTGTATAAACAATAATTATTATACAGGAGAAATTATATTGTGCTTTCATTTAATCGTTGGGTATAAAATGTGATCAATTTCAATACTTTGGTTCTTGTATAAAGTGCAATTATTTCAATTTGACCAAACATACTTTTCATGTTTAGGATATCAATGAAAAATATATGTATAACTTTTTAATTCATTTGTGCTTTTACCTAATTTTGTTTAGTTTGCCTATAAATATTTCCTCTATAATTTAAAAAATTATATATATATATATATATATATATATATATATACACACTAGCAAGCTCTGCCCTACCGCTCACTATCGTTTTGCAAAGTAAGATATATTCACTATATGAAATCTTGAAATAAAAATTTTAAATATAAATTTCATCCCTAAATTGGCATGTTATACTAAAAGTTTTACAAATAGAAGCCAACTTGTTGAAGACCAAGTAAAATGCAAATTATAAACACTTTTCTACACTGTATAAGATGTTATTCCTAAACAGAACTATTTTTGATATAAAAATCAAAACAATCCTTGAAAAAAAGAACAGTAATTAATTAATGAAAGAAACTTTTTAAAAATCAATATGCAAATTAGTTAAACCTGAAGAGTTATATTGCCTAGAAGTAGATAATATATAATACAGATATTGAGCTTTTAGCATATAAATCCCTCTTTGGAGGGATTTTAATGCAGGCTTATCATTGCTCAGGGGCAACTCAGAAAATAATACTGAAGAGGCACCCACCCATTGCACAAGAGGTGTACACGCTTGGGACCCCACATTAAACCGACCTTGTGTCACATCTCGTTCTAGTGGGGGAACGAGTAAACACTACATATAAATTAATGCAGGCTTATCATCTCTCAGTTGGATCTCTGTCAAAGGACAGAGTGCACTCAGGGGCTTCTCTGTCAAAGGACAGAGAGGCAATTGAGGAAAATTATACTGAAGAGGTGCCCAGCCCTGGGGAACACCTGCCCGAGGCCGCACCCTCCCATTGCACATAAGGGAGGGATTGGTGCTCGCACCGAGGCCAACGCAACCAACGGTTGCGGGGGCTGAGGGGAATTTTTGTCTCTACCCAAGTGTACATGCTCAGGTCCAAAAATTAAAACGACCTTGTGTCACATCTCATTCTAGTGGCGGAATGAGTAAACACCGTATGTAAATTCCTCTTTCTCAAATGGTATGCACATTCTGATACTTACCTGGCACAGGGCTCATCCCTGGGCTGGTGGTATCACGGCTAGGATTAACTTGGACCGGCTCTGGCCTGGACCAGCTAGGACAAGCCAAGACCAGCTATGACCAGTGGCCCGAGTGAAAACACGTTAAAAACTGACCTTGTGTCACAACCTGACTCAGTGGAGAGTCAAGTAAATACACTTACCAGTCACAGGGATCAGTAGTATTGGTAGTATCACATCTATGACAAGCTTGGATAAGTTATGACCAGCTAAGACCAGCCACCCATGTGAAGACACTCGGGTCCCCACATTAAAAACTGATCTTGATATAAAAATCAAACCTCAGTGAGGGGTCAAGTAAATACAGTGTAAATTACTCTCTCTCTCATGGTTTGTAACACATTATTTATCATCTTTCAGTTGTGTCTTTGGGCAGAGTGCACTCAGGGACGACTCTGTCAAAGGACAGAGTTACAACTGAGGAAAATTATACTGAGAGATGCCCAGCTCGGTGGAATAGCTGCCTGAGGCCATGCCTTCCCATTGTACCAGAGAGAAGGATCACCAAGGCCAACACAACCGATGGTTATTGGGTTTGCAGACAATTTTGTTCTTCCCACAGGTGTACGTGCTTTGGTCCCCAACTTAAAAAAAAGATCTTGTGTTTCAACTTGTCTTAGTGGAGAGACAGAGTAAATACATAGTGTGTAAATTGCTCTCTTGAGTGTTTTACACACTCTGATACTTATCAGGCTCAGGGATCCAGGTAGTATCACAACTGACCAGTCACCTGAGTGAAGACACTTGGGTCCCCACATTAAAAACTGACCTTGTGTCACAACCTCACTCAGTGAGGGGTCAAGTAAATCTCTGCTCTCTTGTAACGCATTATTTATCATCTCTCAGTTGTGTCTTTGTCTTTAGGCAGAGTGTGCTCAGGGGTGGTTCTGTCAAAGGACAGAGTCACAACTGAGGAAAATTATACTGAGAGGTGCCCAGCCCTGGTGAATAGCTGCCTGAGGCCATGCTCTCTCATTGTAACAGAGAGAAGGATCAGTGCTTGCATTGAGGCCAAGCCAAAGGGTGGTTGTGGGCGCTTGGGCAATTTTTGTTCCTTGCCTGGTTGTATGCACTTAGGCTCCCCATATTAAACCGACCTTGTGTCACAACCTGAACTCATGGTGGTTGAGTAAATACAAATTACTATAAATTAGTTTGTAACATGTTAATTTATCATCTTTCAGTTGTGTCTCTTTCTTTGGGCACAGTGCACTCAAGGGTGACTCTCACAAAGGACAGAGTCACAACTGAGGAAAATTTTACTGAGAGGTGGCAGTCTTGGGGAATGACTGCCTGAGGCTGCACCCTCTCATTGCACTAGAGAGAGGGGTTGATGCTCAGACTGAGGCCAATTCAATTAACAGTTGTTGGAGCTTGGGCAATTTTTGTTGTTGCTAGCCTGGGTGTACGTGATTGGGCTCCCCACATTAAACTGACCTTGTGTCACAACATGACTCCATGGGGGATCAAGTAAATAACAAATTACTATAAAGTAGAGCTAGGACTTTTTAATCCCAGAATTTGTTGGGGAAACTGAGCTTCAATTTTGCGTTTATTCATATAGATTCTATAATATAGGTTTTGTTTAATTAGCTATTATGTTTCTCTAACTCTTTAAATGCTGAATGTATGACTAATTCTAATTTCTATTTTCCCATCTTTACACTATATTAATTTTATCTTTTAAATTGTCCCCTGTTCTATCACCCATGAAATAAAAATAGTTGTTTGTATGGAAAATAAGGATCTATGTACATAAAATCATCTTTAAATTAAGTGGCAGTAGAAGAATTATCATTGAACTTTTAAAAGGAAAGCTGAAACATTAATTAAATACTTAAATGCAGCAATCAATTTTGAGTTCTTCTGTAGTTTATTGATGCCTATCGCATCTACTCCTCCCTAGCCATTGTGATGATAGCCAAACCAAGATGTCAGCCGATAGGGCGGCTTTTAAGCTAACTGCTATTTTGGATACAAAAGGAAAAAAAGTGTTACTCCCCTTGAACCGTGAAAGCAATGATAATGGCTAGTATAATATATTAATATATATTTTTAATCCTGCGCAATCTGGCAACCCTGAATCTGAGCTCAACAAAAATCCTTCCCTGTGCCTAACTTTTCTAGGACTTTTGAATGAGTTATGAATCATTCAAATCAAACAAGTGGGAGTGGATGAGTTGCTTGGACACACATACACACTGTACTTTATATATAAGATTATTATTTACACTATTTATATTCAGACTATTGTCCTCATCTTTGTTGTTGTTATCATGTTTCAGCCATTGTGCCCTCCAGCCTTCCTCAGGTGTACATCAATCTTGGTAACATACAGGGAATTCTGAAGTGAACCCTTTATTTAATCTCCAGAGACAGACTTTCATTCCACTGCTCATTTCTAGGTATATCATCTAGTTCTTATTTTATTTAGTACTGTTCAGTTATTGCTTGCTCATTTCCACTGAGTGCAAGTACACACTACCCTATCACAAAATTCACTAACCAATGCTATTATCCACTAGGCCATTGTCCTGTACAACAATTTGTTGTAGTAAACTTAGAGCCATAAATTTAACCTGGCTGCTGTTTCCGTTACAACTGCTGCTGCTGCTGGCTGTCATGTTTTGGCTGCTGCTGCCAGTCATGTTTTGGCTGCTGCTGCCAATGTTTTTTATTGCTGCTGCTTCAGCTGTTATTTGGTGACATTGTTTGTGAGTACAATCCCTGGGTCAGGCAATGTGTACTTATTTAAAGAGTGTTACAGTACAACAAGGCTCTGTTTTTTCTTTTAATGAAACACACCCTTCTGCTTGAGAGCACATTTCTTTATTGAGATTTCTTGAGTTTGCAGGCTGATAGCCATAATACACTCTGTTTAAAGTAAAAATAAAAATGAGACATCTATTTCAAATATGAGTATCCACTAATAGTAACATTTTAAGTAATAAAAATTTTTGGAGGTTCAGATTAAAAATAAATCCATTCATTCTCTCTCTCCCTCTCCCTCTCCCCCCTCTCTCTCTCTATATATATATATATATATATATTGATTTTGTTGACCACAGAGTATAGTAGGGCCAGTTGGACAGCATCTGTTATAAAAAGAGCATCATGACACAATTCACTTTGTCAGAAATTTGGAAATGGCATGCTGTACTGCTTGGCATTTGCACCAGAAGCTCCAATATGAACATTTCAGTGTGTTTGGGTGTAAATCTGGGGACAGTGCAGAGAAATTGGGAAGAGTTGATGAGTCTCATGGTGATTATGAAGATACAGCACCTCAGAAAACTCACTTTGCTCATTCTGATGAGAAAAGAACACCCAAACTTTTTGGTGAGGGCCTCAGACTCAACATGAATATCTACATCAAGAACCTTGAGGAGATAGTGCTGCCCTTGATCAAGAGAGAAGTTGCTGGAAGATCTTATGTTTGGTTACAGGATTCTGCACCATGCCACACAAGCACAAGAAGTCAGTCATGGCTGTCAAACAATTTCTGAGACCATATTATCCCTTACATCAGACCACCTAACTCCCCAGACAGCAACACATTTCATTATTGTGTGGGGGCCACAGTTGAACAAGAGACCAACAAAACTCTTTGTATTACCAAAGATGAACTGAAGGCAAAGTTCTTGGCAGCATTCACTTATTTCACAAGGAGACTGTCCAGAAGAGATGCAGGAGATTCCCAAGTTGTCTGGAGGTTGTGGTTGAAGTCAGTGGTGATTTTATTGAATAAATTTATTCTTTTGTATTTCCAGATATTTTTGTTTAATGTTGGTAAATATATCTGTTAAAATGAGATGTCAGTTATTTTCCATTTTGTGTAATTTAGAGGACAATTTATCCATCGCATCCTGTAGATGCACTCCCAGAATATAGTTTTGTGTTAAACATAAGTTTTTTCATAATTTTGTGTTAAACATAACTTTTACATCTATGACTCAGACCTTGTATAACCTATAACTTTTAATCTCATCTTAAAAGTACTAATTGATATATAACTTTCAAAACATGTGCAATCAAAGCCCTCCACAACATTCTATCTTTTGTAGCGATTGTCAAATACTCCAGTCTCTGTTTCATTATTATGTGCCCTCAAAATTTAAAAAAATAATGATATAATAGGGATACTGACTTTCCATACTACCTTAAAGAAAAGGTTAGGAGGGAAACTCCTATCAATACTTGATAGAACAATAACACTGGACTTGAGAAACTAATTTTCTTAAAAAACAGTTTTCAGGAGAAACTTTTTATGAATTTCAACTGACAGTTACACTAACTGTTCAGTCAATGAATGATGAAGGTTTCTTTTTTTTTTGTCCATTTTTTTTTAACATTTCACCCCAAGCAAGGCAATAAAGATATTAAGATTCAAGGGAGCATAAAAAATACAAAAAAAAAAAACTTTGTTAAGGAGAGAGAACAATAAAAGAGAGTTCCACAAGAGAGAAGTGTGAGAGAAGAAAGTGTTAGCATAGAACTTATGGTTGCACTGAGCTATTTCAACTGTAAAATGATGAGAAATAGCTAAGAATAGCATTACTTCTAAGGAAACAGCTAATATTACCATTACATTTCTGAGTTGATAAAAATTTTCAACAATTAGAGAAAACAATATGATACTGGAAATAAAGATGTAACTTGGACAGAAAGTTGAACTCACATCCTCTTCATCTTTATTGTTTTTTTCCTTGTAATATTGCATCTGGTTCATTATTTATATTTTTTATTTGAAATATTATTTGGTGTTTAGCCTGTTGTTGTTCTATTAGCTGTATTGCATTACAATAGAGCAAATGAAGCTGAATCTTATTGCTTTCACAAGATAATAATTAGAGACCTTCAAAAGGAAGATCATTGTCATTTCTGAAGTGAAATTACTATAATTGACAGAGATACCTACAGGGAAATAAAAAAAAATACTAAAGAAATAGATGCACATCATGTTGTCAAAATTTGTTTAGGTAAGCTAATATAAATCAATAGACAAAAGGAAGATGGAACTGTTGCTTTAAAAAAATAATGAAGGGGAGATAATCGAGAAAAAATTTACAATCATTCTGCTAAATCATATAATGCAACATACCTGATGGCTCAGTTAAAGATTTAGTATGAAATACAATTTCACCAAAAGAAAACCAGAGAATAAAAAAAAAATCATTGTGAAGGAATAAAGATAAAAAGTCCCTGAGGATATGAAAAAGAAGAAATCTTGAACATTTTCTAAAAGTTATCTCATATTCTTTATGTTTTGTTCCATTTAAACATCTCATGATGCTTATATTTTAAGAACCATGTACTGATTAGTTGTAAATAGCAGTTTTAATATAAACCAAATGCATTCCCAATTTGCTCTAATCGCCTAGCTGTTAGGTTATGTCTTTTTGTTACTATGATGAATTCAGATTTCTTCCTCATAAGGTGCACTAAATAATATCTCGGTCTTTTTTTGCACATTATGAAGAGAAGCAATAACTTTATGAATTAAAGAACAGTACTAGATTGGTGGCAAGGCCTCATCATTTTACAGTTGAAATGGCCGCTAGATGTAACCATGTGCTAATAGTTCCTTTGTCAAACTTCTCACTTGTAGAATTCTCTTCTAGTTTCTTACTTTCCAGTCAACTTTGATCTAAATTTAAATGCAATGTCAATTGTTATCTTTCATTTTATTTAATTCTTTTTCTTTTATTGATCTCTCCTCAATACTGTTTTTCCTCATATCCTCTATCACTCAGTAACCCTTCACATCTTGGTGGCATTATTGCCTTGCTTGGGAAGAAATGATTAAAACAGAAAACACTATAACATATAAGTGTGAAAACCTATATGTAATTTCTAGGATTGGCATAGACACAAAAATTATTTTTTATTTTTTTCTGGACTTAGCTGAGTACAATGTCAGTTGAAGTGGAGAATAGAGATAAAAACAGTTGTATTGGGATCATTCTTTTAGTAGTAAGTGCTTGTTTTTTTTTTTTGAAAATCACTATTTAAAATCCTGGCTTTTCAGCAGGACTTGAACACCAGTCACTGACCCTCATGGAAAGTACACAACTATATCTCCAAGAAGTTGATCACCCAGAGAACATTATTTTTGATTACATGCCAAAAATTAACTTGCAAGCTTCAAAACAAATTGAGGTGAATTTCTTTCATTGGGAGTGGCTGTAGCTTGGATTGAACATCTTGTTTAGCCAATAAGGTTATTGAGGATTCTAGTATGACTCATCAATATATTGATACAGTCTCAAACAGAATAACAAAGAAATTATGGAAAAACATACCAATCGATAACCATGGTGAAAATATTTTTGCAATTCATTTTGTTGTATTGTTCTGTTTTCAGTTAAATAATCTACAACACTTAGAATTAAAAAGTAAAAATAACATATAAGCAAAAACTTTTCAATCTAGAAGATACCCCTTAACATAGTGACTTGTTTTTTTTTATTTGTGGCTTTTTTAGTTTAAGATTTAAAACTACCAAAATCTCATAAATTGTTATTTACCTATGTATTAAAGTAAACACAGTTGAGATGAGAATAAACTTTGTTGGAAAAAATAATCATAACAAAACTTATTCCATGATGTTTAAGAAAAATCTAACAAACCGATGCATCTATTTGCCTGAATATATGGATTTACTGAAAGAAGAGTTAATTGGGAAGAGAAACAGTGATAGAAAAGAAAATGGAAATTGCATATTGCACTTGGACAACACTGACACAAACTTGCTTATTAATTTTGATACTGAATACTTATTGGTGAAAGTAATTGACTTAGATTTCAGTCTCTATGATACAGGGTGACCATAAAGTCTGCATACATCTGTAAACCTTCTCCTTGAGCATCTCTCAGAAAAAGAAGTCAAGGAGGCTAAATCAGGTGAGAGAATAACCAATTCAATACAGCCACATCTCTCAGTTAAGAAAATTGTCATCCACCCAATCTCTTACTGCCATGTCATGAGATGCAGGGACTCTATCCTGTTGGAACCACTCATGGAGGCTTTCATCATACATTTCAGTTTGGTGCATTAACTGGTTTCTCATCATGGTGGGTTATGCTTCACATTATCGTGAAAGAAAAATGAAAACGATCTCATGAACATTCCACACCAGACCATAATCTGTTGTGTTCCTTGCTATTTTGAATGGTCCATCCAACACAGATTGTTTTGCAACTGGTATTAAACATTCTATTGGTTAACCTCACTGTTTACTCAAAACAAGACTTCATTGTTGAAGCTGAACAAGACTTCTGTGAAGCTGAATTCATGTTTCCAAATGGTCACACTACATATTAAAAATCTCAGTCTTGCTTATAAAGAGGCACCCACTGATGTCAAAACCTTGCTTGGTGTGTTGGTTTTAATGGCTGAGTGGTAAAGCACACTGAATTTTATATACACAACACAAGTGTGTTTGGTTGAATAATCTGTACATATTATTACTATTTTTATTGTGATCTCAAAATTTCCAACTTGGGGAAATGAAAATAAATGAAAAGAAAAAACTATGGTGCCCTCCTTAATGAATTTAATATCAACATTAATAAATTGATGAGAAAATTTGTTATTTTTACTGGATACTCCTGTTTGAATAGATGCACACTTTTTAAAACTGTTTGGTCAGATTTTGAGAAGTGGACTGAGTTGAGAGCATGATGAGGTGAAATACATTGAAAATATTTTTCAATACTTCAGTATCTTAATTATTTCATATTCAATGTGAAACAGAAGGGACATCAAATATTACAAAATAAAAGAATAAACTACTCCAGCAAATCCAACAAATTAAGATACATCACCCCACCTACCAACTTTATCATAACTACAATTGAAAAGAATTTATTGAAACTTAATATAAAATTTGTTACAACTACTTCCAAAACGAACATAATTAATACAAAACAAAGTAATAAGCAATAAAACTTGAAGGAAGAATTTTAATGGAGGACATCAACTTGACATAGTTACTCTGTGAAGTATCATGAATCAACCATATTCTGAAATAGTCTTCTATATTGTATGATTCTGAATTAATGGATTTGCTTCTTATTGAATTTTTCTGGTGTTTATAAACATTTGAGGCAATTTTTATGATCGCTGATAAAAAAAATCATCAGAAAGTGAGCATGATATTTTGTTCTCCCTTAGGAAAAATTACCGTTGAAATTCTAGTAATGCTTTGAGATGTCTTTAACAAAGAAGTTTCAGTTAAAATACAAGTGGTATTCATGTTTCAAATGTGGTGAAATGTCACTTAAAGAGGAACCATGGTCTGTCTTTCAACAATCCAAAAATGATGAAAAATTCCACCATGCAATCAATGAATACCGTTGTCAGGTAATTGATGAGATTTCTAAAGTGACTGGTTTGTCTTGGACTTCATGCCAGCTAATGTTAGCAGATGATTTAAAAATTAAAACTGCTTTCATACTTTCTGTGCTCAGAAAGAATAAAAGAAATGAAAAAGTCTATGTGCTATGATTTCAAGTAGCAAATTCATGCTAACTCACTGTTTCTTTCTAAATGTAAAATTTTGAGCTGAGTAAAAGTTCTGAACAAGATTGTTGTTTACTCAATACTGATCTTTTATTTTACACTATTGTTCCCCTAAGATAAGGCCCAAGAGTCACTCAAGATGGAGAGTTAACAAATCAAGATTATGAGAGTATCTAGGATAGACAATGGTTAACTCTGTATTTGAAGAAGTTATTGTAGTGATCACAAAAGCATCCTCTTGCAAATATGTTCCACAAAGCTGAAGTACTTGGGAAGAAGTTGTTAAAATGGAACATCCTTCTTATCAATGGAATACAAAGGGCATGATGATGGTTACCCAAGCACATAGCAGAGCCAGTCAGCTGTAAAGGTCTCAACTTTTAGAACTAGGTAATGTTGCTCCTCAGAATGTTTTCCCTGGCAATACCGATTAGTGGAAGGCTTGTGATGTTGCATCTGTGCAAAATGTGTTATAAGGTGAAAAATAATTCATCATCCACAAGGCTGCATAGACGCTTTTGAACTCTGTTGAGGCTGGGAAGAGAGGATTTAGCAGTTAAGGCAGTATTTTTGTTCTGATCTGATTCTTGCAAAGAAATTGGCAAGAGAAGTCAGACACTTTCTGGTGTAATATAAGGAGTCGATTATTTTCCCATCATCTGTAGCAATGGATTGTATATAGTTCCACTTGAGATCTGAAATTTCTGTCCCAATAGACACTGAAAGCAGGAATCTTCTTTGATAGTGCAACCATTCATTGTAACTGGTGAGAATTCAGGGTCATCTCAGTGATTATCTTTGGTTTTGGACGTATTAAAAGTTACAACCCTGTTTCCTTCCATTGAGCTGTCAGAGGAGTGATCAACTGCTAGTCTCTGGTCATCTACACTTTTGGATATGTGCCTATGCTTTAGGAAAGACATGAATCCATTTCTATTCCACACAACTAGTTTAAATAACAGAGTATACTGAGCTCTTAAGCCTTGGATGGAAGCCAGTCAAGTAGAAAGACAACTCCAAATTAAAATCTGTGTAGAAGACAGCAGGGAACTGTTGCACTAGCTTTCCCAAGAAATCATGGCAATTTACATATATAAAAAAAAAGGAATTTGTGGACAGTCATAAACCTGAAGAGATATTGTATTTACAAAAAAAATAAGAAAATTCGGAGGAATAATTCCACTTATTTTTTGGATACTCCCTGAAAAGTTCCTGACACAATCAACTTCCCAAAATCTGACTTAATATTTCAATCTTTTGGAAGACTTCTTGGTCAAACAAAGAACTTTTCAGTGTCCCCTGATATATATTAGGTTGGTCAGAATGTCCTGAGTTATTTAGGAAGTAGAAAGAAAACTACAAAATTTTATTGAGCATCACCAACATTTATTCTTGAAAAGAAAGTCCATCATTCTCAATGAACTTCTGACAGGGATCAGCCAGCATCTGAATATGCCTGAGGTACCAGTCTGCTGGCTTTCAATAAAAAACAAACAAACTGTAAACATGTTTGCTTCACTTCTTAAAAAGTGTTAAATTGCTGGTTGTGAAGGAATAGGCCATAGTTCCTCGGAGTAGCATTGGAACTGAATGGATGTGGAAGAATCTCAACACCGCCCATCTGTTTGAATTTCTCCTTAGTGAACCTGGCTGTGTGTGGCCTTGTATTGTCTTACTGAAACAAAGTGCGACCTCCATTGACCAAAGAAGGATATTTGCTTTTTAGTTTGTTGTATATGCAATCTAGCTGCTGGCAATACAATTTAGCATTTATTTGGTGTGACCATGCGGAATAAGTTCAAAATGCAACACTCCTTGGAAATTCCACCACACAGAAATCAAGATTTGTTTTTTTTTCTTTTTGCTTTTTAAGTGAGTCAGGATATTCTGGCCAACCTAGTATTGTATTTTGGGTCCACATGTAGTCTATGTCAAAAATATGTGGTCAAAAGAAGTTAGCAACTCTGTTTTGGGATATAATTTCAGATTGGGCATTTCTTCCCTCAACACTGGTTTCTTGGTATTTATTGTTGTTCTCTTGCCTGTATCTGGTTTGTCATTCATTCCTCCTATTACAACTGTATGTATAGTATGATATACCCTAACAGAAGACCTCTCTCATCTCCATTTTGGTCTCTTTATAATGAGGAATCACTAGGCATACAGGGAACCTTAGAATGGAACACTAACACACCTGGATGTCCCCCCTCAATTCCATTCAACCATGCTAATATTATACACAGTTGCTAATGAACCAATTTCTTGTGGGACTACAAAGAAGAAGAGTCTCTTTTGACAAGATGGCATACTCGCCTTCTCTCAAATCAAAATCCTACATGCCAGACAAAGATGAACTCTCTTTTGTCAAGAATAAGTCCTGTTCGCCATTTCTGCTATGTGACTCTGGTTCTGGTTCACTGTGTCTACCACAAAATAATACCATGATTATTATTTTGTTTCTCTACCATCGCCAATAATGAAGAAAGTTGGTACATGACAAAAATATTATTTTATTTGTTATGAATGCAGTTCTAGAATATGTATCACATCAGTTTCACAATTCTAAATGACTATTTTCTTGGAATTGAGTTTTTTTGTATGAACTCTCCATAAAAATAAATCAGTGGGGTCGAAATAATAATTGAAGGGAGTGGAATTTGTTAAAAAATTAATACATGGTCAAATCATTAAAATTTTAACCACTTCAAATTTTCAACTGTTATTTATAATAAGTGCCTGTTACTCCTTCCTTGTACATCCTTACAACAACCTCATTGAGTAATACTCTAGCTTGTGTGGTTCTTGGGTATAAAAAGAAAAGGTAGGGGTACAATTATTACAATCTGAGAGTAGTTTACTAACATTTGTATGATATACCTATGATAATCTACAAGAAAACTGGAAATACCAACCTCAGTATATTTTTGCACTGTGTCTTAACCCTTACATATTGAATATAATGTGTATAACATTACAATAAAATGTGATTAAGACAAGATCTTTAACCTGATCAAATACCTGAGATGTCCTAAATCAAAAAAAAGAAAAGAAAGGAAAAAGAGCATCATGATGATCTGTTGGGCTTCTTCATTTGCCACAGAAAGATGAAAGGATCTTCAAGGATGCTGATGGAGATGGGGTTTCTTTCTTGGTTTCAAATTACAAATTCCCACACTCCAGCTCAAGAAAAATTGGCAAGGTACTGTTCCATGGTTCTTTACACTCTACTTTTGATCTTGAAACTGCCCTCTGCACTTTTCTGACAATTCATTGATTGAACACTTATTGTGCTTCAGTTGAGGGCTAATGCCTGGGCATTGAAACAAAGTTGAATGAGATGCAGTTCTCTATTTCAATGTTTTTTTTTCCTTTGTTTAAACCAAACCACTTTAAGAAATGTATTATTAGACTAATTACTCAAAAACCTTAGTTATAGGGAGATTTATAGAAATAGACACTTAGAAAATTTGTACTGAATAATAATGTATGATTTTATACATTTCTTGTGTTTTTTTTTAGCATGAGACTAACAATTACACATTGAGAACTGTAAAGTATTTTTAGAGGACTGTATTACTTTTATGTCTTCTGTGCATTGTTGGCATCATATTAACAATTACACATAGGGAAGTGGGTAATATATTTATGTTCACATGAATTATTGTACTAAAAGTATATGTAGCATATTTGTGTTGAAAGACACTGTATTCCTTTTATATGTCTTTTGCACATTGTTAGCATCAGACTAACAAGTAAACAGGGAAATGGGAAAAATATTGACTTTATATTGGAAGTCTGTTTTGGTTTAACCTGTAAACTCAAATCTCTTCTATTAACATATCTCCTCCTTTCTTCTTTATGTGTCATGGCTTTCTAAAACTTCTTGGCCCTTGTAGCTCTTAATAAATTTTGTCTTTTTGCTATTTTTCCTTAAACCTGTTCTACCATCAAGTATGTTATGTGCTTTCCTCTGTCTTTTTTTCTGTCCTATGAGTATCAGATTTCTTAAGTATAAGTTTCATTTTTGTTTCCATTTTCTCTAAAACCTTGTTGCTCACATGGTTGGTCCATGGTATCTTCAGTATCCTTCTGTAGAACCACACTTCTGTTGCTTCAAGTATCTTCATGTTTGAGGAGATTATCCAGCATTCACTGCCATATAGGAAGACAGATATCATATAACAGCTTAGTACTCTTCTTTTTTTCTAGCAAATATTTTCTGTCTCTTAATACTCTGCTTAGCTTTAACTATCTCAATGTGTCTTCAGATTTCAGTGTTATACTTTCTGTCCTGTTAGAACACTTCCCAGATATTTAAATTTTTGTTCTTGCCTGATTCTAGTATCCTTGATTTGTAATTTGCATTTTAGGCTCATCTCTTTGCTAACAACCATGCATTGTCTTCTAATTTATGTTTAGTCCTTTCTTCTCACTTTCCTTCACTGTAGGAGCTTTTGTAGTTTTCTTTCTGTTTGCTATCAACATTGTTATTTGCATATCTTAAATTTTTAAGATTGTGGCTGCCAGCAATCCCATTTGTCAGTTCTCATATTCATGAGAATAAAGAAACTGTCCTTTGGAGAAAAAAAACCCCAAAAAACTAGTGATTGAAATTGATTTTTTTATTATATTCAGTTGACTAAAGAGATTCATCCTGTGTGTTTATTAATGAAAGAATTGACAGTTTCTTTCTGTTTTGTTATTTTATGAAGGAGGATGTTTCCTTTGATCTCATTGATTCCATCTGATGAAGGGTGTAGAATGGATCTGCCAAAATGTCTTTACAACAGCAATTATACAAAAAAGGGATTTAAGTGTTTAAATAATTTTGGATGTTTACTCTACTCAAATTTAAGGCCAGTAAGGAATGTTAAGAAAGAAAATGAATACTTTGTGATGTAAAGAAAATAAATGATGGTATATATGTTTATTATTGTGTTATTTTGTTCCTGTGATGTTGGTTCTTGTTCATTCCTGCTGTGTCTATAACAAAATTTATAATAATCAAGATTAGAACATATTCTGACTATATTTGGCATGTATGATATCTGAATTCTGGTTGAGGCTGTTTGATCTTACTCTGTACAAAGAGATTCTTCTTCTATATGCTGTGTCTCTTCAGGACATTGGTGATAATGGCTCACCACAATTTTCTGTCTTCTATAGCTCTTACTAAATTTTGTCTCTCCTAAACCTTGTTCCACCATCCATTTACTCAAGCTTGCTAGGTAAGTTACCTATTGTTTTCCTCTCACCCTCTTGCCTTCAATCTGCCCTGTCAGTATCAACATTTCCAAGCCCTCCTTCTTATTATGTGCCCTAGAAATTTCAGCTATCTCTTTCTGATGGTAAATGTACATTTTGTTTTCATTAGCTTATCTTTAGGAATATTATCATTGCTCCATGGTATTCTTAGCATCCTTCTGTAGAACCACATTTCTGTTTATTCTGTTTTTATTGTTTTGTTTATTCTATTCTTTATCTGTGAAGAGACTGTCCTGCATTAACTTCCATATAGGAAGACTAATATTATGTAACAATCCAGTATTTTCTTTGCTTCTAATGAAATTTTTCTGTTTCTTAATACTTTGCTTAGCTTTTGGAAGGCCACATTCATTATCTCAGTGCATCTTTTGATATTGGTGTCACACTTTCCGCTTTCTGTTAAAACACTTGCCTGATATTTAAATTGTTGTACTTGTTTGATATTGATGTCTCCAATTTCTAATTTGCATGTTGGGCTGTTCTATTTATTTGTACCAGTGTTTTCAAATAAAACGAGATTTATATTTTATCAGAAAAAAGGGTAGGATTGGAATTAATTTTGAAAATGATTATATTTTATCTGTATATATTGATAAAAATACGTGTTCTCCCTTGACAATATTTTCTAATACACACACACACACACACACACATATATATATATATATCCAAATATATAAGCAGTACCTTTCAATCCATCATCTTCACTGTTGTAGATAATTTTAATTTCTTTACAGAACTTGTTCAAAAATGATTTAAGTCGTCTTTTTCTTTTTTACATTTTCATGCTCATTTAATGGATTTTAAGCATATGCATAGCAACATCAAGAAGTGCAGGGGAAGGAATCCAAGGTCAAATCCCAGCTGAAACAGTTTGCATATATTTAGTGCTAATGCTCTTAAGAAAAGCATAAATCCATCTCTTTTTCCTATAGGCTAAATAGAAGAGAAAATTGGTTGTTGAACAATTTCCATACCTTGATAGTGTACTAACATCAAGTATATCCACTGAAAAGTTGTTGATAACTGAATCAGGCTGCCCATGTAGCATACAGGAAGCTATTCAGAAGAGTCTTTGGCAATCCTGGGCTAACACACATCACAAAGCTCATGGTCTACTGAGCTATTGTAATCTCAACTCTCTTGTACACCTGTAGGTACTCTACTGAAGAGATATACACAAACTTGAAAAATTCCATGAAATGAAACTCTGTCAAATCCTGAAAAATATATGGCAAGACCAGATCACAAACAAAAATGTTCTCCTCTGCACAAAGATGGAGAGCCTAGAAGCCATCTTGTGTTACTACTGACTTTGATGTGCCAGACACTTTGCCCAAGTGCCAGACATCCACCTACCCAAACAAATGGCAAGAGAACATGTCATCAATTCAAGGATCAACTCTAAAACACTATACTAAGGACAGTACTCCTGGTTAATTGGAAGATGGAAGCTTCAGAAAGAACCAATTGGAAAAGAGCAGTCCACAAAAAAGCAACATTCTTCAAACAAAAACACCAGAAGACAAATAGAAGAGAGAAAAAAGAGACCAAAGAAAAGACAGAGCTCTCCATTCCCTCTTCAGATTCAACATAGGACTCATTTCACATAGAAGAAAATGTCGATGAGCATCTCAATACTTGACAACTTCTGCCAACGGTGATCTTGGTTGGCAACCAGTCTAGGGGAATTCTGAATTCAAACTCTTGAAGAAACAGTTACAACAGTGCCCAGTTTACAGATTTCAAAGAAAAACGAAGAGTTATCATCACTTACATCTTGAAGAGGAGGATAATGATATGTAAAAGTTTCTATAATAAAATGTATGCAAAAGCAAGAGCATACACCATGCCATGTTTTCCTAAATCTTGTTCCTTTATTGTTCTTTTTCTTCACCTCTCCTTACTAAAGTTTTCTCATGCTCTTTCACTTCCTGTAACCCCCTGCATCATAGTGACATTGTTGCTTTACTTGGAGGTGAACAAAAATAAGTCAGCATGTAATTATTATCATTTTTCTTCATTTACCAATGCTGACTTTTTAGAAAGGAAATGAGGAGAAATGCATGATAGAGTAAAATGATGCAGACATGAATGGTAAGCAATGACAGTTGCATATATTAAAACATTTATGACTAGATATGTAATAATTAAAAGCGACTGGAGCATGTATATTCTTCAGAGAGCAATGAACTAAATTTAGCATCAATTTTTGTTTAGTTCATATATAATCATAACCTTATATATAAAAATTGATATAATCCTATTCTTATAGAATAACACTATAAAACCTAAAAGTTAAAAAAAAACACATAATTCTGAATGAACTACTAACTGGGCCTATGTAAATTCCGTGGGTATTCACATCTAAATTTATCCATTATCTCATGCCTCTGCTCTTCTCTGTTTGCCTGTATCTTCTCATTTTCTTATTTATACCTTCCAAACTTTTTAACTTATCCATCTTTTATTGAATATAAAATTTTAGCCATCTTTATATATAGACAAAAGGATATATATTGCTTACTTTCATCTGATTTTCTTCTAATTTTTCCTTAGCTTTTTTTTACACCCTACCTTTCCTCCTGCTCTTCACTCTAACTTTTCTTAATTTAAAATCGTTTATGATGTCTTTTAGGAGATGACTTATTTTCCACTTGATAGTCTCATTCACACTTATGCAGTTTTGCAAGCCTATCACTACTCTGTCACTACTTCCATGGTAAATGCTCAGATGAAATCCATACATTTGTACCACCAGTTCAGACCTTTACAGCCAGGGACAGTTTCATTACTTCCACAGGATTGAATCAACCTTATTCATTATGTATTCCTTGGGTAAGAAGGATGTTCCACTTAGAAAGCTTCTTTCTAAGAACTGCTACTCTGAACACTACTATCTTTATCATTATGGGTCAATTATTATCTATCCTCCTTATTCTCATAATCTTTACTTCCCTCTATCTCATCTTATATTTATTTCATGCACCTCATTCAATAACCCTCTACCATGAGTGGTTCTTTAGCCTTGTTTTGGGTGGACTTTAGTATAAATAATAGCTTTTGGCCTGATATTGTGATATAGATTTCTTGGCAAGAAAGTGTGACTAATTCAAGCTGAGATTAGACAGATATAACACTCTAATCTTAGGCAGGAGAACATAACAAACAAACACTATAATAATATAGATTTCATTGTTTTTTTTTCTTTTAATTATTACAAAGGCTTTCCTTTTGAAACTTAAAATTATTAAATCCTTATATTTTTCCATGTTTTTAAAGATTATGAAGAGCCCTTAGAAATCATGCTGAATTTTATGAAGCCAAATGGCAACTATTTTTCATTATTAAAAAGGAAAAATAAAAAAGAGAATTAAAGATATTGAGTGCCTAATTAAATTATTCATTAAGTTAACAATGTGAATTTTATGCTATGCTTCATAACAATTATGCATGTCTGCAGATTTCAAGAAACTGTTTTGCAGTTTGCTTTGCACAAATTTTGGCTTTTTAAGAAATATGCTGAATGCATTCACTTCCTTATAAAAGAAAATTCAGGTTTCTCATAGATGGAAATCAGTTTTTCTTTCTTGCAAATGATCATAAGAATTAAGGAAGACTTAAAAATATACTGACAGGAAACACTCTATAGATGACATGCTGATATTTTTTTATTGACTTTCTTTGCTGTATGAGAGCCTTGTGAAAACACTTTTTTAAAAATTTCTAGGAAGCATTAATTCTCTTCTAACACTGTTAGTTACAGCTATTGAAAAACATGTCTATATCGAAATCCTGGCAAATTTATTTCACTTAGAGCAGGATGACACTCTTTTATATATAGCTAACTTCAGATTTTACTCTCAGGTTCTTTGATACATTAGTCCTGGGTATTACAATAAGCTACATCTATCAACAAGGCTTCTGATCAGGAGATTGGAGATTTGAGTAGTGTAGAACCACCTTTTAATTGTTGTTGTTCCCATGTTGACACTGATCTGGGGTGGTAGCACCTGTTAGGGTCCTAGCCATGAGCAAATAGTGAACCTCCAAATAAAAGCAAGCACTATGAAAGTATAAAAATACATTTCTATTGTAAAAATACCAACAATACATTTTTCTATAATAAAATGACCAACAATACATTTTATCCATAGTTGAAAGCATACAGTAGCTTTCAAAATATTTACCTGAAGCCATAAAATTGTGTTCAAAATATTTAGATTTCAGCATTAAATAACCCGTAGAGGTTGATATGTTGCTAAACAGAATCAACCAAACAAAAATCTTTGATACATATACTGATGAGCCATGATCAGTTACATGTGGCAAGACTAATAGTTTCTGTCTTATAACAATTGTGCATGTCAGGGTCAGAAGTTCATTAATAGATAAGCCAACTTTAAGTATATCTGTTGTACAAGATTCATACCAAAAAATACCTGAGCTTTGAATCAAATTTTATGTCCATCCAGAACATTTGACTTGTGTGTCAATCTGCAGTGGATTTCTTTCCATTAAGAATCCATTCATAAATAATAATTGAATCAGATTAACTTAGTCAGATACAAGGCCAGCAGTATAGAGCACTCAAGGAACGAGATTATAGAATAGGCTACGCTAGAAGCAATTTCATCCAAGAACACAAGTTGATACAAAATCTGCTAGATTCACTCTATACCAAAGTAAGATTTGTACTCTGTGACATCTCAGAATGCCAAAAGAGCTTGGGACCCTCGGGAGTTGATGCAGAAGTTGACTTCATTGTCACTAAGTCTGAAATTGGGTCTCAATGGATGTTGACAGATGTGCCAATATAAACAGGAAATGAATTCAGCTGAACTTAGGATATACACACTCAGAGTAACCAGATGATGGAAAATTACACATATAAGGAACTGTGAGGCATATGTGTACAGAGACTATACAACTTTTATATGTGTTTAACCAGCACTAGACTAACAATTACATATAGAGAAGTGAGAAGATTTGTGCTAACATGTACTGCAATAGAAAATCATATGTCCAGAAGACTAGGTCAAAATATTTACAAAGCAACACTGCTTACAGGGTGCTCAAATTCTTTTGTGGGTAAGTACCTATCAACAAAGGTCTGAGGAGAGAAAATTATCACTGATAAATCATTGAGTGACAAATACTTATAAGATTGCTTGTCAAGTATATACCAACATAAGTCCAGCTATAGCGCACATTGCAGATAGCTTTAATCAAGGTGAAGGAAGGAATAATATATAGTACATTGCTTTTTATTGTGCTTGAGGATAAGTATTTTGCAGCATGTTTTGAGCCAAGAGGTTAACTCTGCAGTACCTCTATATACCTTGTAGCAGTTAAAGTATTTGTTACTAACATCCTGATCTCAGATTCTTGTGTAAATCTTTAGATGTTTTGAGGAAATTTTATCTGATTGGATAGTATAACAATGGAAGTTTATAGTTCTATAGGTCATAGAAATGCCCAGACCTATATCAATTGTGCTTTGATATCTGGTGAGTTAGTGTAAACACTAACTTGACACCTTATAGCAAGGTGATGTGAATTATTGGAGTTTGAACAGGCTATGATATTGGATAATGGGTGGGTAGGACATTTGTAGAAAATTAGTAAAAGTTGATGCAAACCTACACAGCAAAACTATATTAATTTATTATTACAATCAAATCTTCTGACAGGCAACAAAGATGGAGAAATTTTTCATAAAAAGAATGGAAACTCTGGACCTTGTTCCATTCAGTGTTACATTGAATTGAGGCAATCATTTCATTCAGATTGCTAACTCCAGAATGTGATGTTTTGTACTTTCTCTAATAATAAAGATAACTTTTGTACAAAAAAAAAGTTCATTTTTGATTTAAGTAAAGATCTGAAATTTTTCTGGTGATCTCATATTTTTACATGGATTTTTTTCCATATGCTCTATCATCCAACAGAGGACATTAGTGAAAAATACAGTAACTTCTTTATTGGCTCTCAAAGATCATAAAATGTACTGAGAAAAGCATTCTGCTGATCACTCTTGATTTGTAGGTAAAATTAGCAAAAGGGATTAATTCTAAAGAAAAAAATGTAAATAAGTGTTTTTTTCATTTATTAGGCATTGAACTGTATCACCTCATGTCCATAAACTTGCCTGACTTTTCCGCTAACATATTTAAATACTTGTCATAAAATCCTTACTTTTGTCTTGATAAAGTTCCTCAGAGGATGAAATGCATTGGATAAGATAAGTTAAGTTTTCCTTTTGTTGTTTTTCACACATTTTTATATAGCAGATATTATATAAAAAAAAGGAGAAGAAACAGCAATTAGTAGAAGTATACTCATATAAAATGACAAAATATATTTAACAGGTATTTTATAATCACTTCTGATTAAATAATTTAGAATGGTTAAGAATGGTAAAGAGCCAATCAAAATATTTATACAGTCATAAGTAAGACATCAAAACTAGGAAGATGTCTTACTATATAAATATTTTGATTGGCTCTTAAATTGTTCCAAACTTACTCCAGTTGAACAATATATTCTTCATGTTAAAACTTCAAGAAATAAAAGGACCTAGAGCTAACATTTTTATTATTTTTATTTTTATTTGCTAGCTTGTTGCTGAGACTATTAGTGAATCATTAACTTTTTTCGATTACTTGCCAAGGTAAAAATGTAGTCTCTGTGGGAGGCCAAAGTGAATTATTTAAACAGTGGGGAATTGGTTAATTGAATCAGGCTTTTGAAAAAGAGTTATTGGCATCTTCTGGGGAAGATGGCACACTTTTTTTTTAATGTGTACATACTGGATGTGAAAACAACTTGTTCTTGTCATTATAAGCCATTTTGGCAAAGGTAGCAGTGTGGGATTCACAAAATGCAATAAAAACATATTTAAAAAGAAAAGAAACAGGAAGAAAAATCTGTAGTCAGAGAAATGAATTATTCACCAGATAGAAGCAAAAACTATTGGTTCTGCAATCTCAGTGAATTTTGACATTCAACGAAGAAATTTATTCGATGAGAGAATCAAAAGAAATTCATGGAAAGTTATTTCATAAAACTTGTTCCAAAATCAATGATTTTAATTGAGGATGATAGAAAACTTTCTGAAAAATGTGCAAGCATTTATGATGGAAATGCATTTTGAGGAGAAAACTATATACTCTCAGGGAAGTAAGTGGGTTATAAGTGTAAGAGAGGTCAGTAAATGGAAATTGTTTTTTTTTTCCTGAAAAAATCCATCTCGTATATTTATACTAGCTGACTGTGTTGTAGTATTAGCAAATGTTACAAAATTATTTAGCTTTAACAAATGATTTCTGACTGAATTTTTGAGAGTTATCATTATTAACATTATATGAATTTGGACTATTGTCTTCATCTTTGTTGTTTTTATCACACTTCAACAGAATGCAGGATAGAAGAACATTAAGTTAAAGTCTCAAGGTTCTACACTCAAAAGTGTCCATGGACAATAGCCTATATGATTAATGCATTGGTTTGTTGTACAGAAGGAAATGGGGACATAACCCAAGGTCGAAAATGTTTTTGTGTCAGATGCTGCTTTTTCAGAAGAAAACAAAAAGAGAAAAAAAGAAAGAAAGAAAATGAGGTCAGTGAGTTCATGTAAATTAGTTTCTGCTCACCATTTGTGGTTCAAGTGTCACTGAATAGAAATGGATTGCATAGAAAAACATGCTAATCCATTTCTATGCTCTACAAATAGAAAACCTGGAAAGGGTCCACCGAACTGCAACTGGCTTTTCCTACCAGGATGTTTTTGGCAATGAGGCTGCATGTGTATACATGGAGATTTGTGGATTTTTATTATGCATTTCTGAATTTAGTAATATAGTAATTATGAGTGCAGTTGATAAGCCAGGTATTACAGGTTTTAACTTGGTGGAAACTGGGTGAGCAATAACTGAGTAGAACTAAATAAGAACAAGATGAGATATTCATAGACATGGACAACAAAACCAGAAGAATTTCCTCCTATAGAATGAATAAAGAGTTTGGTTAAAATTTTTCTGAAGGTTATGTGGATCATCTGATATATGAAGGAGGTCATTAGGTACAATTGCTAAAATGTTGTAATGGTAATAATAAAGATAAGAACTTTAAGAAATGAGTTAAATATGGATAAAATAAAACAGAAATTACTGGTATGGCTACAGATTAGGTAAAAATAAGTTGACTTAATACTTGTTGAGACTGTTAGCAGTTTCACTGCTGTATTGTTACCTGGCTGTACAGGCCTGCCTTTGTAAAAATAAGAAATTATCATTTTCTTGAAATAAATGACTACAAAGTTATTTATTTCCAGTAAATGCTCATTGCTGACAGCAATTTTGCATGTGTGCTGCCATTTTTATTTTGTTAAAATGCTCCATTGTACAATGCTAAATGTCAACCTCTACACACAACAGAATAAATATATGTCACAAAATTCTGTGTCATGAAAATATATACATTGAAAACAGGTAATGTAAGTTTCATAAAAGACATACAAGTACATCTTTAAAATGTATAAATTCAAAGCAGGCAATGCATGTTTTCTCCACAGCAAGTGAATTGTTAGGTAGCATTTTTTATGTTTGTCAGGATGTTCTACCAGATAATTTTCCATGTGGTTCTCTATGTAGGTTTATTTGAAACTTTGTGAAAACAGCAAACTCAATATTTTTCTTTTATTATATTTGTTTTGTTTCATACTGTATTGGCTCCAAAATCACACATTGGAGCCAATACAGTATCAAACAAAACAAATATAATTTTAAAAAATATAAAATTAGCAAAGAAAGGTTAATGATACTTGGTAATATTTTCTGAAATAATTAACAAGTCAAGATCATTATGAACAAGCCAAACAAATTGAAGTCAATAAGGTAGAAAAATAATGTAACAATGAAAAAGGACACACATTATCAAAAACGTTTATACGTAAAAAATAACGCACATCAAAACCTAGTTATTTTGACTTTGTTCTTAGTCAAAATATAAAACTAGTCTAGTACATTTCTGTCTGAATTTCTGGGATGAAGAGTTATTTATATGCAGGCTATTGATCTTAAATTTGTGGTTGTCGCCATGACATGACATGGCATTCATTGTACACTCTGGCCCCCATCAGGTATATATTGATCTGGGTAACCTACAGGAACTTTTAAACAGCCCTTTATTTAATCTATGTGAGTAGATTACTCTTATTCTACTATCCATGGCTTGGGATATATTGTCTAGTAATGCCCAATTACTATGCTTGCCCTGTTTCAAGTACGCACTGCCTGTTGTAAGCATTGAACTCCTAATGTTACCAATTTCACAAACCAACACTTTAATCTAGGCCTTCTGTCCACATCACATTGAAACACCGTTTCCAATAAAATCACTGAAGTTAAGCAATGTCAAAACTGGTCAGTACCTACTTGCGAATACAGCTGCTGTAAGCTTGGATGTGTGGGTGGTGTAATGCATAATTGCTTGGAATTGTTAATCAGAAAATTGAGTTCCAATTCCTGCTGAGTTTTTTATATTCACTTACATGAAAAGATCCTTGGGAAGGGTATTAATCCACCTCTTCTCCCCCCAGCTATGGATTAGTTAGTAAAATTTGTATCACTAAATCATTATCATCTCAAAAAAAAATCTTAATCTAAAAATATTTTCTGGTTGTAAAAGGTTGATAAGCCATAGAAAAAAATAAAAAACAAAACATTAATTCACTAAACTATTTTCCTTTGCAACCAACAATAAAAACAACAAAGATGAAGACAATGTAAGTAATCATCCAGTTCAGTAGTGTAAGAGGAATATTTCTTGCTTGCATCTATAATTTTTCTCAAAATAAATGGTTGTTACCATTCACATCTATAAAACCATAGCACAGAAAATTCTGAGTTAAATAATAAAAAAAATTATTTGCTGATTACTAAGTGTGGTGTGCTCTTAGGAAACCATGCAAATATGCCAGGCAAAAGATGAGTATCAAAAACAAAAGGATGTTGGGTGGAGGGGAAGTAAGATGTGGATAATATAATTTAAATAATCCATGGATTAATTCAAATTACAATTCTCTTACCCACAATGATACCCATATTTATCTCTTATAATTCTCTAATATTTCTGTATCCATTTTAATTTACATATTTGTTTGTTCCACGAGACTGTTAACATTTGTAGCAATTATTATCATATCCATTACCATAAACCCACCTCAATTTCAGCGAGCAATATGAAGAAAAGAATTCTTAGATTGTACATCAAATGTTACTATAAATTTATCCATGTTCACTATTTAGCCCATCTCAAAAAGATTTTGTATTTTTTATATTGATGTTCACCCAATCCAAGACCCAAGATAAGGTCAAGATAGTTTTATTGAATAAAGGCAGACATATTAATGTAAGAGTAGGAAGTGAAGGCTATGAGGATAGATAACATTTGAGCTCGGACACAAAGAGGTTAAAATTGTAGCATTTAGGGAAGCATCCATGTGGGAGTCTGTTCCACAAAGTAGCAGTTTTTAAGAAGAAGCTGTTTGAGTTGGGTATTTTTCTTACCAATGGAATATGTAGGGAATGAGTATGATTCATTCCTGTGGACATAACAAAGTGGGTCTTAGCTGTAAATGTTTGAGCTGGTGGCACTAAAGAATGGAATTTGTTTCAACATTACCTGTGCATTTAGTGATAAAGTCATAATAAGCTTGTGACATTCTGTCTGTAGGAAAGTGTCTGCTGGGAGAATAAGTCATTCCCTATAAGACCATGTGTTTATTACAACATTTATGAAATTGGAATATTTTTGAGGGTGAAAAATCAATGTTACTTTCCATCTTATGTTGTACCATATATGTTGGCATACAAGGCCACCTTTTAACCATAAAAATTCCCCCTGAAATAGGAGGCTGTCTTATACTCCAGGTACCAAAGGTGAACCTTAAATCCTGTGGTCTCTGGTAAGTTGTTAGCATGGGAGATTTTTGATGGTAGGCTAACTCTTACCTTGCCCACTTTTTTTGAGGATATTGAACAAAAACACAACTAGATGTGTGTCTGAATGAGATATTAAAAGATCACATTTGAGAACAGTGAAATGAATGGATGGTTAGTGAGGAATAGTCATTCAGGCTACCATAATAGTCTTCTTGAAACACAACACTCACTTACGTTGTATTATAGATTGTGGTAGTTAACTGACTATATCTCTCCATCATTTTTTTATTAGAATTTGAGTGAAAAGAATGTATAGCCTGAAACCTACATTTTAACTTGAAAATTTGGAGGTTGTCTTATATGTTCAGTCACCTTGTATACCAGCATATACAGTATATATTCAAAAGTGATGCTCATGGTAAAAGAATATTGTTTTGAGACCAGTGTAGTGTTTGCATTACAATTTACAAACCAGTATTCAAAAGAATAATTTAATTATGTCTGCATCCTACTATAGATATTGCCTGTTCTTTATGATATTCATGTTATAACATCGCAATTACGCTTATGTATTTTAATTGAACAATCTTGGCTCTGTTGTAATAGCTGTGAACTGATGCATAAATGTTTCAATAATGAACACTTTCTTGTTATTTTTTAAATTTATTTTTACTTAAGTTTAATTATGATCAAGTCACAAGACAATAGTATTCATATTCCCTCTGGTAGTATATCAATTATATAATTTAGGTAATCTTGGAACATCAGAATCACTACTTTTTTGTTGTTCTTAATTTGAATAAAACTCTGAAAATTTAATTAATTTAATAATAATAATAATAATAATAATAATTTAAACATTTAAACGGTAATTTAGAGAAAAAGCAGAAAAGATTTGTCCATTTCTCATTTAATTGATTTAATTTTCCTGCCATGCAATGGTTTCCCACTGTCTTTTGTATAAATATTTTCATGAAAATTGTTCTAATGAGCTTGCCTACCTTGTACCTTGACTGCATTAATTTAAGCATCATACTATATTGGCAAATAGGTTTAATTGTTTTTCTGTTGAAATAGCTAGATGTAACAATTAGTTCTATTCTAATAGTTTCTTTTCTCACACTTCTTACCTATATGACTATTTTTCTGATTCATTGATTCCCTGTAAACTACATTCTTGAAATATTTAAATGCAACACCACCTCTCTTCGTGAATCTTGTTCTTTTGTTTTCCTTTAAAGTCTTTCCATTCACTTTCACTCCCAATAACCCCTTGCATCTTGTTAGCATTATCACTTTGCTTAGGGTGAAAGGATTTTAAAAAAGTACAAATACCAAGAAAAATGTGTTCGCCAGAAAGAATATAACTGTATTTTCCTAAGTCTTGGACAACAATATTCAAAGTAGAATTTAAACAGGAATAGATGAAGGAGCAAATGGATATGCAGGCTTTCACCATTTTCCCTAAGCATAATTAACATTTAAGCAATTTAAGAAAGATTAGATCTTTATTTGTCAATATGCTTTCTCTTCCTTGTTACATGATATTGAATATAAAGATAGTAGAGCATAAAAGCTGAAAGTATTTGGAGATTTTCTAATTCCTGCTGAGCTTTCAAACATTTTGTATTAACCAATACGAAAACAGAATTCTGTTAAGAATTCTGGATGCTACCATTTTATTGAGATGTAATTTCATTTAATTGAAAATTTTTGTTAGAATGCAAATGTTATTTGTACACAAAATGCAGAGTAATTTATAAATTTTCACAAAATCAATTTAGGAAAGCTAAATTGAAATTAATTCTTAACACTGGTGCTGGTGTCAAAATATTTTCTTCAAAATTTCACCCACCATGGATTAATAATTAAGTTGGTGAAGTCTTTTATTCCAGTGGAAATAAGTTAAATGAGTTTGCAGATGGAGCCACTGGAAAATTTCTTAGTGAATAATATCCAGGTTTTACTGTGTTGTTATAATAAAACTGTTTAGAACTGATGGATTTCTGCTGCTATGAAATGTGCCTCATTTTATGTATACTTCATGAAGGTTATCAACTGATTTGAACTATAAGTTCATTCATTCCTAATCTAAGTATTTTAATTATGAATTTTCTGGCAGAGGTTATTTTCCACATTATTTTTTAAATACTTTCTGACTATTGAAGTAAGTAGTCAAAATAAAGAGATACATTCCATAAGAGGTAAATTCAAAACTTATTGAAAAACTACTTTCTGAATTTGAGTTTTAAAAATACATGACCAATTGTGCAAAAGAAGCGATAAAAATTGAGAAGTTTACCAAAAAACAATAGGCTGGTCTACATAGCTTTGCATTGGAAGGACAGATCAAGTTTGTGGCATTGAAAATACTGTTTGATATAAAATATATTATGTATATCAAAAGTAATTAATGTTTGAATGAAAATTAGCAGATCTTGCAAAAATCATATATAGATAATATGTTGAAGATTATGTTGATTCAGTTCAGAAGGTGGTCATCTTAGAATGCTTTGTTTGTTGGATGTTTCAAGATGTAATGGGCAAGAACAGGTGATTGGTGCTTCCTCACCTGACCTTGCACCTTCAGTTATACATGTGCATGTCTGAAATTTATTAAATATCTACATATTCTGAAAGCTGAGATTTCAATGTGAATTTTGGCACATTTTTGTTTTTTGATTGTGAATTTTATCTCTGTTTATGTTAAAAGTGAAAATGGAGATGTAGTTTCAGTTTTGTCATTTGATGTTCTTTGAAAAAAATTGTTGTACAAACAGTAAAGATGATAGGTGCTATTTCTAGAGATGGTACAATAGATGACACTTCTGTTCATAAGAGATTTGCTAGGTTCAGAAGTATACATTTTGATCTAGATGACTGAGAATGTTCTGGTTCATTTTAATTTTCATTGATGATAAAATTGAAATGCAGGCTAAAATAATCCAGGCCACTTGACACAGGAAATCTAAAGGAGACAGCATATATCTCATATGAGCATTCCAAGGCATTTGAAAACATTTTAATCATGACAATGTTTAGGTGCCTTAGGATTTAATGGAAAAAATTAATAGACCTCATTTCCATCCATGATTCTCTTAATTAATAAACCTCATTTCTATCTATGATTCTCTATTCAAAGGCAACAAAAATGACATATCTTTTAAAAGAAGTACAACAGGTGATGAAAAATGATTAAATGTAAAGCAAAAGATATCTGGTGGGTTTTGGGAGGACATTGTGAATTATAAGTTTCTTTCACAAAATCAGATAGTTAATTCAGACAAGTAATGTTTGCAGTTGGATGGATTAAATGCAGCAATTGATAAAAAGTGTCCCAGAATTGGATAATTGGAAAAGTGTTATCTTTCATCAGGGCTAGACCTGGTGTGATCTCTCTTTGTAAACCCAGCAGAAATTGCTATAGCTTGACTGGGATATCCTACTTTATTCACCACAGCCAAATGATCCTTCACCTTCAAATAAACCACTTATTTTAATTCTTATAAAATTCTCTTAATATACAAAACTTCAGTTCTCTGGAAGCCTGTTAAAACATCTTAGATAGGTGCTAAATTCAGGGAGGATGAAATTATATCATTACCCCTAAGAAGATGAGAGGTTGGGGAACCAAATGGTATATATGAGTTTGAATAAATTTATGTACAAATAACTAAATATTATTTTCAAAATGCACTTAAAAATGTTACATGTTGTGTTTCAACACAATATTTTAAAATAAATAAGAAAAATGATTATATGATATGATCCTCATAGAGAATAGCTTCAAACTTTTTTGCAGTAAATTTCATCTATAACAAGGTCCAAGTGACACTCATGGTAGGGTGAATTAGGATGTAAGAGAATGAAGTAAATGCAAATTATGTGGATATGTAAGATAGATAATGGTTGTCTCATGACCTGAGGTGGTTAAGATTATAGCAATTGGGGAAACATCCTCTTAGGAGTTTATTCTACAAAATCAGGGGTTCTTGGGAAGAAGCTATTAAAGTTCCTTCTTACTGATGAAATACAAAGAGAATGAAGATGGTTTTACACTGTATATGTGGCATGAGAGGTTTTTAGCTGTAAAAATCTGAAATGATGGAACTCTCCAAATTTTTCTTCCCTCTGCTGTGGCCAGGTGTTGAAATCACAGCTCTTTGTGTTAATTTTTGGATTACTCAACCAATGTTTTTGTCCACTGAGTCATGTAAGATGTAACTTGTCTGAACATTTATCATGAAAATAGCAACAAAGTAGCAATAGTACATATAAGTAATTTCAAAAGAATATGATCCTCACTGGTTTCTCTCTGAATCTAGTTTTCATCCAAAGTAGGCTTCATCCCAAAAATTGTCTATAAAATAGTGTTATGTTATTTCACTGATTTTATTCTGTTTATCGTTAAATGATTTCCATTCTGCTTTTCGGTTTTCATTTGCCAGATTATACTCTTGTTATCTTAACCTAGAAATAATTTCCTATATATAATTATCAACAGAGAGCATTTTTAAATTATTCAATAAAATAGTTTCTCCAATCTATTTTTCAATAGTTAATAAGAAATTCTATTGATGGGCAGGTAGTGTAATATTTATTGTCATAGAATGAAGAATTGGCAAGCTGAGTTCAAATCCTGGCATAGTCTAATGAATTTACTTTTGTTTTGCTCTTAGAAAAGTCAAGAACTCATTTCTTAAACCACCAAATATGGATTAAGTAGTAAGACTTCTGGCTTTGGGTGATAGCCAGACTGGACTCTCTAGCCAGTCTAGGAGAAAGACTATTTCTTAACCAAATTAATGGAGAAAACAATGTGGAAACTACTTAACTATCTTTACCAAAAAGTAATGGCAATTCACAGATAATAAAAGAAAAGTAATCTGTAGAGAACCATCATTACTTATGTTCTAATGAGACATCTCTTAACCTCGCAGCTATGGTTAAATTGCAGTGTAGACTGAAATCTCTAAATTTGAGTGAAAGCAAATCTAATTCCTGAAGAGACAAGTTATTAAAAAATTAGTAAGTTGTAATCCAATTTGATGCAAAGGATTTAACCTTCCCTATGGTTTGTAGTGAAGGCGAAATAATGATAACACCCTACACCCACTTCCTTCAAATTAGAGGACTGAGGAAGGAGAGGAATGCATAAGCCTATGTAAAATTGTTTTGGACCCATGAAAACCTTGCCTTTGTAGAAATAGGCCAGTCAGCTGAGAAGAAGAAGCAAGTCTACACAAAATACTTTTTGTTATAAAATGAGGAGAAAAATTACATTAATAAGAAAAGAGTGTCTGAAGTCATGTGAAAGGTTTTGTTTCAGTTCCTAGTAACCAGCATTGAAGTTATTGCCAGTGTAAATTTACCTGCCAATCATATCCACTTCTAGTCAGCACTTCAAACAATTTTCTCTCAACAATCCAAGAAAGCTAACTACTTCAAACTACTTTTGAAAGTATGCAAACCATATATCCCTTCAGTGAGCAACAAACTCTTTTACCTTTGTTTTTGAATATTACTATTCTGTCAGATCATTTAAACTGTTGTATGTTATATTTCCTCTTATGAAAATAAATTAAAACTATGGACTTTAAGAATTCTGATTTATTTTCCTGAAATGAGTTACTGACACTACTTAAAGAGTGTAAATTCATGAATAAATTCCTTATCTTGTTTTGTTAAAATTATCTCTGTGCATCTTCATCATTATCATGCTTCATTAATCTTCTTGGCATGAGTAAATCAACTGTTTATTTTGAACCCTAAGAACCATGCCACCATAGATTCATGGCATCAGAAACATACTAACTTACAAAACAATTGTATAGTGTTTTATTGTTTGCATATAAACATGATGTAGATCAATGATCCTCAATTCTATGCTGCAGCACATTGTCATGGCTTACATATATATATATATATATATATATATATATATATGTGTGTGTGTGTGGAAGTAGTAATCATACAGTATTAGTATTTGAATAAATGAATAAGTATTAAATCTTTTTCAAATAAATCTTTGATTATGTTATTTTAACTACTTTGTTTTAATATACATTTTTTAAAAAGTATTTTTATTTTTTTTAATTTAACTTTTTAAAAACTATTTAATCATTTCTAGTGATCAAGGGATCAAAATAAAACCTTTGACATTACCCATTGATATATTTTGAATTTCAAAATGAATATACCACATTAGCTAAAAAGGCTTTATTACAAATTTCTACTTCTTATTTCTGTGACTTAGGCTTCTCAATCCCAAATAACATAAAAATAAGACTATACTCAACTGAAGAAGAAATGAGGGTCTGCTTATTGCACATTTGTAAAAACTTTTAAGAGATCACCAGGCACAGTTTTCACACTAAATAGGCAGTGCAAGTATTTGAATTGAAACATTGAAATAAAGTAAGTTCATATTTTTGTGTGTTTTTAAAAATCTATGGTTTTATTTCATAACATTTAAATGTATACCCTTTAAAAGTATTGCTAAGTGTGCTGTGATATTTTCATTTGCTCCTCAGTGTGCCATTGCTTAAAAAGGTAGAGAAACACTGGTCTAGATGTTTAGCTAAATCTGATCTGTCATAAAGGACCAAACTGTTAGATGTGTTGATATGCAGTGCAAAGTCAGTAAAACTGATGTGGACCTCACTAGCAGCAAAGCCATTTTGTGATTATATACTAACTTTCTTTGTCTTTGAACTTTGGAAGTGAAAGAGGCAGTGAACTCTGGATGCAATGCAGCTGAACCAAAAAAAAAAAAAAGAACGAAACAAAAAATCTCTGAAAGTAATCATACAAATATAATTTTGTTGCTAGCTTTCATTCTGTGTGTCACATTCTACACCATTTTCATTCAAATAATATTCGCACCATGAAAAATGAAGAACTAACAAAAAGGAAATTTATTGATTAGATGCATTCAATTTTCTCACTTAGGAAAGATATTTAACAAATTTTGTTTTGTTCTGTCTTACACTCATCATCACTTTCCTCTTTTTTCTTTAACCATCTTTTAGGAGAAGTGGTATTGGAAATATATTCTAAATAATTCATATGTCTCAAATATATGGTAGGAAATTCAATATCCGTTCTTCACAATGCTTATTTGTCTCTGCAATAAGCTTACAGTTTTGCACGTGAGTTACATAAAAGCAATAACTCTCACATTTGGTGTTAGAGAAATACTGTATTGTAAGTTTAACGTGACATCATACAATGATGCCATAATATGCCTACTGCAATAAAATGTTGAAACTGAAATGACAGAATTTAAATATCACAAATCAAGTTGGACATATTTTATACATTATGATAATTGTTTTAATGTAAAGTTTCTGTCTCATTTGTTGGAAACATGCACATTTAGAAACATTGCTCTAGTAATAATTAAACACAAAGACTTGTGCAAGCAACATATATACAAAAAACTTGCATCAGCTAAAATGGTATTTGTGTGTTTCTGGATCAAGGGTTGTGAAAAAATTCAAATGGATTTGAGCAAGGATATAGTTATATCAAAATAAAGGGTTGGCCATAATAATAAATATCAACATGGATAATAGACATGATATAACAAGTTAAAATTCCAGCCAAGCTTGCTTCTGTTTACTTTGTATGAATACCACTGGGAAAGGCATAAATCCACTTCTCCCTAAATGTATGTGAAACAGAATCAACCCAAGATCTGGTTGATGTTGTTTATGTTAACTTTTCACTATTACCATTAGGAAAGACATGAATCCGCATTTCCCTGAGCTTTGATTGATCATATCATATATCATGATAAAATGCCACATCACTGGCATCTAATAGTTGGTGGGTAAAGAGTAGGTAAGTAAGACATTGGTCAAACAATTGGACAAACAATTCTGTAAACTCTTATTTTGTTGTCACCAGAGTAATAGTTAAATATTTTTTAACAATCTGGATAGTATCACTCATATTAGGAAGATTAATTTTTAATTCTATTTTTCACACAGTACAAGGTGAGAGAGCCACAAAGCACAATGTTACTAAATGTGGTTTTTGTAAGACAGGTAGGATAGATAACAGTTGACCTTATTACTTGAAGAGGTTAACATTGTAGTGATTGGGGAAGCATCTCCTTGAGAGCTTGTTCCACAATGCAACAGTTCTGGGGAAGAGGCTCTCTGAGTAACTTGTCAATGGACTATGAAAGGAATGAGTATGAGCCTGGCAATTATGGGATTTAGAGGTTTGGACTGAGGTTGACCAAAGATTATAGTTCACCCAAACATCTGCCATGAAAATAGCAATAGGTTAGTGAGTGGCTAGCATAGTATCATGTGTGAAAGTGGTTGAAGGGTGGAAAACAATTCATTATTCACAGCTTAATATATTGTTCATGATTACGCCTATGTGTGGAAATTATTGTTGTAATAATTATATATAAATGGAAATACCAAAATAAAATTACTTTCAAAGTTTCTGATTGTTACATATTTTAATACTTAAAACATTATTCATATATTTTGTCCTTGTTTTTTTTCTATATTGTTAGTTAATAATATACTAATGAACTGTGCATATGATTTAAATATAAATGAAACTATCCCTTAATTAGAGTTTGCGACTCTTTAACTTTAATAAGAGATAAAAATGTTGGATTTTTTTTTCTTGCAGTGTCAGTACATTTTTATGAATTGAAAAGGCTCCTCACAGTTTGCATTAATTTAAATGAACCTTGGTAAAGTTTTGTTATGGTAATCAAATCATTTCTGATCAATGACTCTATCTTGAGATATTGCATAGTAGAATTTCTTGAAACAGTTGAGAGCAATGATGATAAATAAAAAGAGAGAGAAGCTTGATTTTGTCCAAAGTCTAACACATGATCTATTCAAATTATGTCATTTTTTTCTACTTGTCATGCACAAAACTAATAAGTATATTGGTTCATGCAAATAGGATACACAAATATATCATTACATGAAAAGGAATCCTGCAGTCACAGTATTATATGATATGAATCCATACAAATGAAATAATTTAAAAATACAGTATTGTTGATTATAATGATACTGTCATGAGGAAAAATAATTGATTTGTTTATGGATAAAGGGAAATGGGATTATTTCTGTTTTAAAGAAAACAACAAAACCAATCAAGTGATAAAATGAGCTGAGATAGAATTTCCCATGAACCTGTGTCTGTCTATGTTTGGATTTCCTTCAAATTATTGCTGGATTCTGGAAGTTTTAGACAATTATAACTTTGGAAGCAGGAATGGTGCCAGTTTTCCTCAAAGGAGCCTGTTATATAAAACCAAAATAAGTAAAGAAGGGATTTTCTAAATTTATCCTCATTATTAAGGGAAGGAAAGGTATTTGCATAGAAATACCATCCCCAGATGAATCTTCTGTAAGATTTTCATGGTGTCCAAACTGATATAAAAGTTTAGCTTTCTGAGAGGCTCATTTGGGCAAATTTGTTTCTCTATATAAATGCTAACATGACATTAGATATTAGTGACAGTATTTCAGTCGAGTACTGTGTCTTTGTAAAATTAATTTTAACTATTAATCCATTTTGAATAATAAAGAGAAACTATTCTCATAATTTATGCTCATCCATATTACAAACTCGTGCTCTATCTTGAATATACATGAATATATACAGCTGTATCCATTATTGAGCAGTTTTTGTTTTTTGTCATGTTTCTTCAATTTTTGCATATTGCTTCTTCATGCTTCATGTCCTTTTTTTATGTATTGCATATTTATATGTCAGTTTGTGTGTCATGTGATTTTTTGTCTTTGTTTTATTGATGAATTATATTTGGTATATTTTTTTTCTGAAAATTGTAAGTACTTAGACATTGGACAATTTGTATTTAAGCTTTTAATGGAAACCAGATAAATGGCCTGAATTACAAAAAATTCCTTAACAAAAGAATTTTTCATGAACAAAACATGTATAAATGAAACATTGCTGTCAAAATACACAAAATGTATATATGAGAGTTGGCAATGATGTCAACATGAATTGCTGACAGTCTGTTTCAGACATGCTCAAAAATGAGGGACCAGCCATTATATTATATTAGAACATGAAATGTACATATCTGAAGATTTAGTGCAGTGCAAATATAACTTGTTCAAAATATCTGGGACTTTTGTTTTTAGTTTTAGTTTCTTTGAAACAATTTTCTAAAGTAAATTTTCATTATAAAATTATGTTCACAAGAAAAGAGAATATGTTGGAAGTTATTCCTGCAAAAAATTGTGTAAAATATGGACCAAATGTTTGTCTAAACTTTATATCTCAGCACCCAACTTTGGTCAGGTACTTCTGAAAACCATTATTTAATTTTATTAAGTGTTTAGTTATTTTCTTTTTTCTTATTTTTGTTTCCTGCAATGATTTTTATTACATCATAAAGTATGCTCCCAATACTTGTAGTAAAAAAAATAATGATTATAAATATATAAGGATGCCTTAATATGAACATTACAAATGGCTTTATTAAATAAATGAAAGAACAGTTCCATCCATATAAGGAGAGAAAACTTCAAGCCCAAAAATTCTTTTTCTAGTAAATTGTTGTCTACACAGTTTTCATTAAGAATGCACAGAGGATATCTGTAATTCATGGAAAGCTCTTTGGGGGACATGGTGGAATTTAAACAGTTTAAGATTAAGCAAAAATTTAGAACACTATATTATGGTGGTCATGCATTTTGAAGTGTTGTTTGATGTTGTGCTGTGAGTTGTTCAAAACTGTAGATAGTGAAGTTGATGCATGTCATGCTTTTTAAAAATATACTGAAAGAAAAATCTTTTCTTTTCAACTATTCTGATACTAGCAGGACATTGATAATAACAAAGGCTATGTCAAAAAACCTTCTCTGATATTATTTTCTCAAAAAGTGAAGCTGCAATCCTTCTATATTTTCTCCATCTTATACAAAAGGTGGTTTGCATTGTTCCTTTCTTGAGGAAAGCATTCTATGCCTCCACCCCATACCCAGTCATGTGACAAGGCTGAAAGAAATGCATCTTCAAGAGATACTACCATTCACAGATCTATCATCTAGTTGATGGAGAATTGGGGGCCCTCACCCAAGAGATACTAAGATTTCCTAAAAAGGACCACCATCTCCTGAGTAGCCAACAGCCATCAGGCAAAAATAGATAAGGCTGCTAGAATGCCATGGAGGTTATAAATTCTATTAGGCAACTTAAAATAAAACCACAAGAAAAGAATGGAAGCACCATTATGTCTGAGCTTCCCTCAGCTGCCAATCTTTCTCCTGAAGATGATGCAGTAAAGAATGGCACTTCCACAGAAGCTTGGCTAAGACCCCACTGCCTACAGTGGATATGGGAATTATTTCCAGGTACTCCTTCATGAAAACACACACACACACATATATATATATATATATATATATATATATATATATATATATATAGTCTAGAGATCTGATATGAGGTATTGTAGATATGATGACAAAGATGAGGCCAGTAGTCCAAACAATGTAAATAGTATGTATATGTATGTATATAATATGCATACAAAAATATCAATACAAGCTTTTTTACATAACCATTACAATTCCAGCAATCTAAAAAAAAGCACCAGGATTTAGTCAACAAAATCATGTCTATCATATTGATAACACACAGTTCTTGATAATGACTGAAATAGTTGAAAGGATGAGAACAAAATAAAAAAAAAGAAATTTGAGCAGTTTATTCATAATTTTGATTCCAATGTACAATGTCTTATTGGAAAATTGGAAAAATACAATGAAAAAATGAAACTGACAGACCTTTTCACTTAAATTTAAAAAAGATTTTTGAGTAAATTTGTGCTATTTAAATGTACCTTATATATATATATATATATACCCATGATGAATAGATTTCAAGATCTATGAAACTGTGAGTGGAGATATGTAATCATATATTTATATGGATGTGTATGTGTGCATGCATTTATGTTAGTTTAGTAAACATTTATTTAAATATATTAAATAAACATTATCTATAAATGACAACCAGAAAATCTTGTATACTTTATTTAGGATAATATATACAATTACATCTCTTGTATTCTGGCCAACCAAACAACTTAATTTGTTTAGAGCACTTTAGAAAATGTAACTGGCGGCAATAATTCTACCTATAATTTTTGAAAACATAGCTTTGCTTAAGGCTGTATCAAGAGAAAGTTATCTTCTTTACAAATATTTCTCCTGTGCTTTCTCTCATGGTGCCTGCCCAGTTAGCAATGTTTATATTTTATGCTTCAGGCTTGATTCATAAGAAAGAAAAAAAAATGAGTAACAGGATTAGGAGTAGATTTTAACTTATTCCAAATTTCTGTAGTATTACCTATTGTTAAAGGAAAGAGATGTGTATGAAAATGACAATATTTTTGGAGTTCATATCTATGAAACTTCAATGTCATATTTTAGAAGAATCCTATCATACAGGCATATGAAGAAAAACAAGTAGAAGGCCTCTTTATGTAACCTATCTGAATTCCAATCTACATTATATCAGATTTTATAAGTTAATATTTTCACAGTTAAATTGGTATTAACCTACCTGTGTTTGTAAGATTTACAGCATGTAAATTTCAGGTTATTGGTTTTTATTATGATTATTTTTTTTACAGTAAGGTTCACTTTTTCCAAGTCACTCAAGGTAGACAGTTATGTTGGGAATGGAAGATAATGGTTGACCCTGGCCTTGAACAGGTTAAGATTGTAGTGATCAGGGAAACATCCTCATGGAACCCGGTTCTACAGAACAGTGCTTCAGAAGAAGAAGCTGTTAAAGTGGAACTTACTTCTCAACAATCTATTACATAGGTAATGTGAGTGGTTTGCTACTATGTAAGTGGCTTGGCATGTGCTTGCCATGAATGATTGAATTGGCAGCACCAAGGAATGTAGTTTCTCCAAGCACTTTTCCTGGATGTAGTGAGCAGTGTGAAGCTGTAAAAATTAATTTTTAAGGGAAAGAGTTTGAAAGGTGGAGAATAATTCATCATTCAAAAGGACTTGGAGATACTTTCAATAACTTATTTAGTGGTGTGAGATTTTATTATGCAATATGAATGCTATTCAACAATTTATGTTTGGTTAAATACCAGCAGAATGTTTTTATATTTATTTTTCTATATTTTAGACCATTTTCCTTGGTTTCCAGTGAGAGTTTAATTATAAATTCCCCAATATCAAAATAATTTTAGTCTTCATAAGCTATTAACAAAATTATATACTGGGTTGCTCAATTCTTTGAGGACATTTTCATGAATTTAGTAAATGATGTCGAAGTCATGAAAGAAAAGCTTTAGTGGCACAAATAACCTTGAGACTCTTCTTGACACTTCCAATTAATTAATCTGGCATTAATATCAATGACTGCTTCAATGCTAGGTCTGAAATACTGACATTCCTGAAACAGATGATCTTTATATATTTTGGACATTGTGCTAGTTATAGCAAACTTCAGAGAATTTATAGTATTATGAAATGTAAATACCCTGTCAGCATCTTTCAGCTCTTTGCAAAGTTTGACAATTTGTCAGTATTTTCAATAAAAATAAATATTATTAGCTGAAACTCACATGATATATTCCTTATAATTTTGCCAACATCACTTGGTTAATATTAATTTTAATATACAAATATGGAATCTGTTTTAATTATTTCATCCTAAGTAATGAGATAATGCCACTAAGACACAAGAGGTTAGATAGAGTGAAAGAGAATGAGAAGACTTAGTGAGAAGGAAGGACAATAAAAGAAAAGAATTCAGGAAGACAGAATATAGTGATTGATACTGCATTTAAATCTTTGAAGACTGTAAGTGGCAGGGAAGCAAGAATCCAGAAGAGAGTTCCAGAAGTGAGAAGTACAAGAGAGGAAACTATTAGAAGAGAACTTATGGTTACATTTAGCTATTTTTACAATAAAATAATGAGACCTAGTTGCCAATCAAGTAGTACACTTAAATTCCTGTGGTAGAGGTACCAAGGAGGAGAGTTCATTAGAACAACTTCCGTGGAAATATTTATAGAAAACTAAAAAGATGGAAAACATGTCACAGTGGTGGGAAAGTGACTGAAGTCAAGATGTCAGGTCATGGCTGATAACATTACAGACTATTCTTTAGATTTTGAAAGCATCTCAAGATATATAGCTGGAGCAATATGGCAATAATATTCAGTATGAATGGTAGATTTATAAATGTGCAAGATGGATTCTGATAAGAAAAATTGTCTGATACAACACTGTGATTTATATAACAAAATCTGATACACTGAAAAATATCTGAATGTGGGCCAGATTTTAAGTGATTTTTTTTTAATTTGCAGGCCAAGACAAACTCAGTATAAAAATATGCATGTCTCTAAATTAAGATAACACTATATTTTTAATCACAGCATAGTTTTTATTACGTTGAAACAAATGTCTAATTTTTAAGAAATTAAGGAATTGTCTAAATCTGGGATTACTTTTTATTGCTGTGGTAATAAAATAAGCATATCCCGTTTCCCCTCTCATTTGTAACCATCCACCATAATAAAATAAATGTTTTTCATTGCTAAAGCAGAATGAATGAAATAAAGGTTCATAAACTTTTACTTAGAATTGTTGCTATATATTGTTAAATTGTTATAAACATTTAGTGGTTACAAATGCTTTGGTAGACACCCTTGATTTTTTTAACAGTGAAATTAATAGCTACTGGGCTAGAGATTGAAAGTCTTATTAAACAAAATGTTCCCAACCACTTGACAGGAATCAAACCTGTTTTGGGAAAATTTGGGGGAATCACTTTGAAGCCAAGTATGCTTTATCATTAATATGTAGTAATAAGAAATAAACTCTAATAAAATGATTTTAGTGAAAATTTTTATCATCTTCTAATTAAATAAACAACAAATTCTGTCTGTCCATCCATGTGTCTGAAACTTCTCTAACTCAGGTCACATATTATACCTTTTTGAAATCAGGATGACCTTGGGATTAAAAATCTGACCTTTATTTGGTACTTGAACATCCAGCATTGTGAATGAGGATGGAACAGTTAAAAATTCAAATTTTAAAAGTTTTTGATCTATATTGAGTTTGAAGTAACACAAAAACTTTGTGAATTTAAAAATTTTTCTTTTAAATTCAGTTTAACATATCTGAAAACTTTGTGTGCTGAGGAAAACAATTTTATTTCTTCAAAATGCTAAAGAATCAGAGTTAAAGTGAAAGGTTTTGTGACATGAGGTTTTGAAGTTCTGCAGAGTTTGATTTGAAGAAATTTGAAGTTTCATGGAGTTTGCGATTTGAAGAAGCCAAACCGAAATTGGACTTCAGCCCAAATCTGTCTTTTGGAAAGAATTGGACTTATAGCCCAAATCAGAGTTAAAGTTAGGTTAAAGTTCTGTGGAGTGAATTGAGGAATTCAAAGTTATTTCTTCAAAATTATCATTGCTGTTTTCTAAGCTGGACCAGAAATCCCTTTAGTTTTGGGCCAGAGGCCCAATTAGTCCTCTGCAGGAGCTAGCTTAAAAGTTCACATGGAGCTTTTAATCTAGTAAAGAATAATTGAGAATAAAGGAAATATTTTTTTCCTGATAGAAAACTGAATTTAACATTGGTTAAAATGTTATACTTTCAATCATTAGTGCTTAATAAACATTTCTTATTTACTTATACACATTTCTTATTTACTTATACACATTTTTTCTTCGCCTTTATTTTTGTGGGGTCGGTGGGGGTTGGAGTGGAGGCCATTTTTAGGTTCTATATCTATTGAGCATAGATTAGAAATAAATAATTAATCTTCAATGAGATTTAAACACATTTTCTGTATCATTAGGAGCCTAATATAGACTGGCCAGTTACTCAACATATTATTCAGATTTAGTCACATATCTACATTCTTATCTTCCCATGGAAAATGCTAGTTTAAAGCTTGTTTGGAGCAGAGTATATATTTTACAGACTATACTTTTTTTTCTTTTATCATAAAAATGTAAAGACAACCTAATTTTTGTAATAAAATCAGCAAAAAAAAAATGAAAGAAAAACTAGTCAAAAATTAGTAATGATTTATCTAAGAAATGTTTTTTAATATTTGAAATTGTTTTTTTAATATTTGCTAAACTATAAAATAAATAATCTGCCTAAAAGTATGCTCCAATCATATGTGAATATCTGTGCTGATGATACAATGGTATATACGGGTGCACCTTCAGATGACAAGGGCTGGCAGTTGATCTCTCCTCTGATCTAGTTCTAACATCTTAATTGGGGGAAAAAAACTGGCTGGTTACATTCAATGCCTCAAAAACCAAACTAGTTAAATTCCATCATTGCTGACTAGACCCTGAACTATCACCAGTCATGATGAATGGATGTTCCCTCAGAGAGGCCTCATGTCTTAAGTGACTATTAGGTTTTAAATTCAACCCAGACCTTAAGTAGAACTTTTACATTTGATCCATCACTAAAAACGCAGGAAAAATGGTTGGTTCCCTATACTGCTTCAGTAAGTACTCATGCTATCTTCTACCTTTACAAGTACCAGATCAGGCCTAACATAGACTACTGCTGTCATATTTAGGCAAGAGCTACCCATTTGTAACTTTTCAGTCTCGATAGCATCCAAAAGTGTCTCTTTGTCCATGTGGGTGACAAAGACAAATTATTTTCTATCCCTTTTTCATAGACAAAATGTTGCAAGCTTTTCACTGCTCTATCATTACTTCCAAGGAAAGTGCTCAGATGAACTACATTCCTTAATTCCACTAGTTCTAATCTTTACAGCTAAGACCAGACATGCTGGATGCATTGTAGGGAATCACCCTTTACATTCTCTTTATATTCCATTGGTGAGAAGTAAGTTCCATTTGAGCAGCTTCTTCCTGCAAACCATTGCTTTGTGAAACTGATTCCCAAGATGATGCATTCCGGATCACTACAGACATAACCTGTTCAAGTTAACTGTTATATCCCCCACATATTTATATAAACTGTGCCTTGCATGGATATCTTGTGTGGCTCTCAAGGTCAGCATCACTGTAAAAAAGTAAAGTTAAGAAATGTCCCAGTTTTCATTTTTTTCCCAGCCTTGGAAACCTAAGATATGTTTAAAAGGGCAGTTTATAAACTCATGGACCAGTCAAGATGGAAATACATGTATTTTTGCAGTTGTTGGCCAAAGAAATAAAATATTTTTCACAAGGTGCAAGATTATTTTATTCACATTTTTAGGTATTTATATCAGCAATGAGTGAAAATTTCATATCAAAACATTAAACAAAATGCTCCAGTTTTTAAAAAGCTCATGATACATGTTTCTAAATTTCTCCTTCATAGAAAATTTCATATCATTTTACTCAGAAACACAAACTGAATGAAAAATCTTGTTTAGAATATAACCCATTCAACTTGAGTATTTTTTAAATAAACAATTTGTATAATAATATTTAGTCAATGTTGGTTGCTTTTGGTCACTTTATTTTTTATTCCCTTATTCTCATTATTATCAGTATTATAAATCAATCACAAGTTATCATTTATTTACTTTGTGTACATAGTTACAATCATAGAAAACCAGTCAAGGATTGAAATCTCTTCAGTAGTAAATGTCTGTGAGACTAGCTTCCCAATTCTGACTCCATGATGAGGAGTCTAACTTCTTTTTGACTTTATTATTCATAAGATTATATTTATATAAATATTCATCAACCTGTCAGCAAGGAGAAGTGAAAGTAAAGGAAGTTGCTAATTGGAAGGATTATTGAATCCTGGAGCTGTTTTGGATATCTGAATGTCTTTTCCCAGAACTTTGTTTACTTGTCCTTATTTGATCAACACAGGAAGATTGGAGGATAAGATGAAGTTACAGGCAGTTCTTTGTAGCCCATTTATCATCATCTTTTGTTGACAAGCACTCAGAGGCAGGAAAAAACACATTATAAAACAGGACATCAAGAAACAACAGTTATTTGACTGAATGAGCATTTTACTTCTTTACTGAAAGAAGACACTGTTGTCATTTATTGTTGACTAAATATGAATTCTGGACTTCACCAAGATTGAAATATTTTGCCATATATAAAAACTATGTAACTAAAAATAGCATTGATATTTTCCAAAGTTAGTTTAGTATTATATATTTTGCCATATATAAAAAACTATGTAACTAAAAATAGCATTGATATTTTCCAAAGTTAGTTTAGTGCAGTACAAGAGTACAAGCACTTGGTATCAAGATTACTGACTTAGTTTGTTAAGCATTGCTTTAAACTGTGAACTTTGAAGTTTAATATAAAGGAGTTTGTTGCTTATACACTGTATTTGGAATAGAAAATGTCTTTATTTTAATTTGTTTAAATTTCAGTGTCGTTTTAAGTATCTCTGTTTTATTTAGACATAGAATTGAGAAAGAGTGTTTGAACAGGGATCAAGGTTTCTGCATATTTATTTGTTTCCCCCTTTTTGACAGTATGAGTTATGAAAACCCCTGCTTTATTTTGATATAGAATGGAGAAAAACTCTTCTACCAAGGAGCAAGGTTTTTGTGTTTCAACTCGTTTGATCACTTTTGACAATGCTCCTGGAGATAATAAAAACCTGGATCAATATATTTATTTGAGCACTTTTGACAGCTTGGATTAGAAGTTTCATTTTCATATAAAATGGAAAAAAGAATGTTCAAATAAGAATCTAGATATCCATATTTCAGATTTTTGAGTTAAAGTGACCATGGCTTATTTGGGATGCAGAATAAATAAATTAATAGTTTGAGTAAGTTAATTCAAATTGATTAACCATATTCAACAGTGTGAATTGAAGTTTACATTTTTTCTTCTTCCCTACTTTTTTTTCTGAATGCTTATTGTACCCTTTATGTCATATGGTCAATTCCAAATCAGCATAATGTGTACATGATGGGCAATTTTATTAGTGATATGCTGTGCCTTTGTGTAATCTTATCAAGTTACTGAATATGAAAGAAACCACTGAATATATTAGAGGTGAAATGACATTTATCAGGCTGAAATATACTTATGAGTGACTGAATCAAGCTATATGAATAATAGCAAATAATACATTGGTAGCTGATATTTTACTGTTGTCTATTTCTAAGCATTTCTCTTTGTGTTGTTACTTTTTTATTATGTCTGTTATGTGATCTTTGAAAGTAAATATAAAACAATTAAGTGCAAAAGCAATGAAATCATTGCCATGCATTTTGCTTTATCCTCAACCAGGACTCAATTGGGCTAGTATTTCTTGTTAGAATATCTAAGTCTCTCTAAATGTAAATAATAATGATAGTCTTTGACTGTTAATTGGAGGTTCCTACTGTATTCTATAGGATTGCAGTTTATGAGCTAAGATCACATGTTAGAGATTCATTTAAAAATACTTGGTTGTGCTTTTTGATTAATAGACAGTATTGATTTCAGATTTTCCTATTTTTCTGTCAGTCGAATAAGAAAATCTTTTTCACCTTCAATCAGCATGGCTAATTTTAACCTCCAGGGAAGCAACACATTGTACCTTCTTGGAAGGAATTGAAGTGGAACAATTATATTGAATCAAGTGCTTGGTCTTCTTTTAGAAAAGTTGGTTAACTGTTCTATATAATTTTTCTCACCAGAATATATCTAGCACATTTATAAATCAGTCCATGCATTGACCATTGTTGCCACATTTAATCAGGTGCATCTGTTACATATCTAGGGATTTTTGACAAAATCCAAATAAATTGAATATTGTTGCAACATCTGGTTTAGTACTTCTGCAATATATCTAGAGATTCTTGATAAAATGGAAAGAAGAATATGCAATGATATTGGCCCTGACCTGGCATCTTGGCTTCAGTCACTTTCCCCTCTATCATAATGTAGCTTCACTGTGCCTTTTCTATAATATTTTCATGGTATTTCTTCTGATGAGTTTTTTCTAGGGTACCTACAATTTATGGATTTCATCTGAGTACTAGATTGGCAGCAAGGTCTCATTATTTTATAGTTGAAATGGCTAGCTGTAACCATAGATTCTATGCTGACAGTTTCTTCTGTCACACTTCTAGAACTATCTTTTGGTTTCTTACTTTCCAGAGGACTTTGATTGTCCAAAATTGCAATGACAATCATTATTTTCTATCTTCTTAATTCCTGCTCTTTTATTGTTCTCTCTCTTTTATAATATTTTCTTTTTTTTTTTCATATTCTTTATCTAAGTTACTTAGTTTCATTGTTTTACTTGGATTGAAATGATTAAAAAAAGTCTGGTGCTTCTGCTATATATTTAGAGAATCTTGATGAAATAAGATTCTGCTATGTTATTGGTCCTGACCTGGCATCTTGGCTTCAATTACTTAGCCACTGCTGTAATGTAGCTTTCCTGTGCCTTTTCTATAAATACTAAAATAAGAAATAGGATTTAAAACTGGAGATGTGCTTTATAAATGTTTTGTAAATACATATGCTATCTGCAGCTAATTTCTTTGCTATTTTTAAAATCTAAAGTTTACCCCATATAAGGCTCGAGAGCCACTTAAGGTAGATGTTAACTGAATGATGTGAGTGATATAAAAGTGATAAGAAGCAGAAGGAAGTTAAGATTATAATGATATAGATAATGTATAACAATTGACCGATGAGTTGAAGTTAAGATTGTAGTGATCAAGGAAGCATCTATGTGGGAGTTTGTTTTAAGCAGTATTGTTTCTTTAGAAGAAGCTTTCTGAGTGGAGCATACTTCTTATCAAAGGAATATGTCGGAATGAGGGAAATTCAATCCTGTGAATGTAGCATCATGGGACATGGCTGTAAAGGTCTTTGCTAATGGCACTAAAGGATGGAGTTTGAACATTTGTCATAGAAATAACAATAGAGTAGTGATAGGCTTGCAATGTTACACCTGTGGAAAAGAATCTGTAGGGTGGAAAATAAGTCATTCTTCACAAGGCTACATAAACGATTTCAAACTCTGTCAAGGGTGGAAAGTGAAGATTGGGCAGTTCCAGCTTTCATTATTTCTCTTTTATTGATTCCTGTATAATGTGGAATGTGAAAAACTAAGTTGATACATTTCCCTACTTGTTCATTCTGCATTAATTTCTTCAGGACTCTTTGGTCATATGATTCAGAAAATGATTCAAAAAATGATTCAAAAGTTTTCTTTAATATGAAAATTCAACAGAATATTATATTATTATTCCTTTATATGACAAGTCTTTCAGGATGTATGGATCATGACTCTCTACAACTTCGTCTTTTATTGCTCTAAGTAATTTCTTACCTTTTACCATCCATCTTCTGCCCAATGTGGCGTCCTGGGTATGATGATAGACTACATCCAACAGCAAGGCCTCTGACCAGTAGGTTTTGAGGAGTGTGGACCCACCTCTTCATTGCTGTTGTTCCCAGGTTCACCCTGACCCAGGGTGGTAGCACCTGTTAGGGTCCCAGCTATGGGCAAATAGTTAACCCTCAAACTGGGGCAAAACACTATGAAGGTGAAAAAATAGGTTTAAATACCAGCAATACATTATGTAAAAATATTACCAGCAATAAATAACCCATTGAGGTTCATATGCCATAAAACAAACAAACCAGCCATTCATCTTTGTCTTGTTTTGCCATCCATTCACACAAACTTATTATGTAGTCTACTTGCTAATTCTCTCTGCTTGCTTCTCTTACATTCAGGTTGTCCTGTGAGGGTTAACTTCTTTAAACTGTCACTTTCTGATTATCAGCATAAGTTTCCTTGTTCCTATTTTCCTTAAAACTTTCTTGTTGATGATAGCGTATTCTGCCCATGTTTTTTCAGCATTAATTGGTAGGAACATATCTGTCATACTTCAGGTTCCTTTATCTTTGAGGAAATTGTTCAGCATTTTCTGTGATAGTTGAATTTCTGTACCTGCTTCATTTTGACATTGCCAGTACATAGCTCATAATTTGAGAGGTTACTTTTGATGATAACTATACATTCTGTTAATAATTAATTATTTCTTCTTGCTTCTGATTATTACCTTGTTGAAGACTTCTAGCAGTTTCCATTCTGAATTTGTTATCTGCATATCTTGCATTGTCATGATTATGTCCACCAACAATAAATCTTGTTATATATTCTAGTTCTCTTTGTTTTATCTTGCTGTATAGGTTGAATAAATCTGGTAAGAAAATGCATCTTTGTTTTACTGTTATATTTTTGTGTATTCAGTGAATTTGTTCACAGTATAGTTTAAGTTATAACTATAAATAGGATACATATTAACCTAAAAACTCAAATAGCCTTATCAGATTGAGACTTTCCTATGGACGTCATGCATGGTGCCAAACTCATTCAGAAATATCTAATCTGTCAGCTGTATGCAACTGTCAGGCCAGTATTTAAAATGGCTTTCAGCAAATGATACCTGTAGGGCATAGAGAAGACCATCTTTTTCTGATGCTAAACAATCACAGACAAACAACTATACCAAATAGTAGAAACCACATCACTTGAGGACTTTCAACCACAGCAATAACTAAAATGGCTAGCCCATGTAACTCAGAGAAAATGATGACATGAGCAACATGTTGATGTACAACCTCAAACAAAAAGTTGGGAAAAAAGACACTCCCTCTGTCATTACTGGAAAGAGCAATAATAGAGGACATGAGAATGCTACTTTATATTCCTGAAAAAAAAATTTTGATGGAAAGATTTTATAAATTTCAACCAAAAATATCTGCTTAGTCAATGAAAGCCAAATGTTTTCTTATAAGGAAATGGCTAGTATTAACATTATTGAATTAATGAAAATGATCACACTTCATTTTGGATAATTGTTTTTCTTTAAGTCTTTTTATTACTGCCTAATCATTCTATGACAATGTGCTTCATTGCTGATCTCCTTTCAAACATTGCAGTTGTGTAAAACTAGGTTTTGTGTGATACCAAAAAAATCTGAAGGTGATCATGAATTTTGTTTTGCTTGTCATCTGTTATAAGTTCTGACTGTTGAAAATATTTTTTGTAATTAATGTGTTTTTATACTCATGTAAAAATTATACAAGAAATTTAACAACTAAGAATGGTGCTTTTAATCAAATTTGATTCTTTTATATGCTGTGTCCATTCAGGATGTTGGCTCTATCCTTTTCTTTTTGCACTATTTACATGCAGACTAAAACTATGGTAATAACAACAACAAAAAGGAGAATGATGACAATGCTAATATTAGCCATTTCCCTACAAGGAAACATTTAGCATTCACTGACCGAGTAGCCAATACTGCTTTCGGTTGAAATTTATAAAATCTTTCTCTTAAAACTATTTTTCAGTGAATAAGTTTTTCAAATCCAGTAGCTGTTATCACTATTTGCAATATAGATGGGGGGGTCCTTCCTAACCTTGTATTTGAAGTAGTGTGGAATGTCAACATTTTGATTATGTCATTATTTCTCTTTGAGTTATATGTGCTATCCATTTTAGTTGTTGCTAGTACACCTCAAATGATATGGTTTCTGTTATTTGCAGTTGTTTCTTTGTTTGTGAATCACTTGTTTCTAATGAAATTTTCTTGTTTAATTCTTTGCTTAGCTTTTCAAAGTCTCTTTTGCTATTCCAGTGTGGTGTCATTTCTTCTGTCCTGTTCTTGTCAAATATATTTGGAAATAAGCCTGATTAGCTTAATAATTTAGATTTGGGTGCTAAGACAAATATAACCAAAAGTTAAAGATAACACTTCTATATAGTGAGTCTCTTCATGACGTGGGTGGCTCTCCACAGCTTCCTATCCTTTATGGCTCTTAGCAGCATTTCTCCCTTTGCTAAACTACCTGTTCTGCCATCCATTCATACATGCTTGTTAGGTTGGTGGTCCCGGTGTTTCTTTTGCCCTTGATATGCACTGTGAGGGTTGAGTTCTTCAGGCCCTCCTTCCTCATTATGTTTCCAAGAAATTTAAATGCTGTTTCTGATTCTGAGGATAAATGTTCTTTAGGCTAACATTTTTTTTGAGTCTTTCTCATTTTTATTCACTCTGTGCCTGGAATTATTACCATCCTTCTGTAGAACCAAATTGTTACTTCCTCGAATTTTCTCTTCATCTTTTGGGTGATTGTTTAACTTACAATTCCATTTAAGAAGATTCATATCACATTGCAGTTAAGCACTCTTTTTTTTTTTTAGTTTCTTTTAAATTCTCATGTTTCTTAGTACTGTATTTAGCTTTTAGAATACATCTTTTTCAAATTGAATATGCATTTAGATTTCAGTGTCACATTTACCATCCTCTGTTAAAAAAAACTTTCCAGGTATTTAAACTTCTGTACTTGTTTGATATCTAAAACCAATAATATTTTCCATTATGTATTAACATAAATAGTAATAAAATTATTTCAGTGACTGTATCAAAGATGAGGAATCAATTATTAATTTTTTTTTGAGACAAAGTAAATCAAACTGTTATTCAAATGTTGTTCTTCCTATCATAAAAAACGACTCTCAATATTTATCCATTAGAACCAAACTACTTACAAATTTAACATGAAAATGTCTACTTACATGTTTTGTCAAATGCTGAAATTGTTGGTGGGCAAAGGATTTTATAGTAGAATATGCTTCATTTAGCAGGAGTTTGTAGAAGTCATCTCAAAGTATTGGAAAACGAAATGAAATTGGCTGAGCATTTTCATCTAGACACATCAGATACCCGCAAATTTTGATATTTACATCCATTACATTTCCATCAATAAAAACATTATTTTAGTCTGATGAAGTCCTCTTTAAAGAACAAAATATTTTACAATGTTTTCTTCATTTTTTTATTCATTCTATTAACCAACATTGTTTTGATAAATAGAAATTTGTTTTGTATTTGTTGAGATAATTGAGTTATCTCCCCTTGACTAATTGCATGGCTGGAGAAGAGAAAGATTGAGAATGGTGACGCTAGTAGATAATATACATAGCTGCAGTATTAGCCAATCAGGATTCCCCTTGAGGTGAGCTGGTGGCAGGAGCTGGCTATGTAAGCTCAGTGTTTAGACAACCTCAGGACTGAAAACCTGGATAGAAGAATCTATGCTAGAGGAAATTAATAGTATTCTCCTGGAAGCCATCTAACTCCCCTTCTTTGTATTTGTCATTCAACATGTCATTGTGACTTTAATCTCTAGATCAGATATGAGTCCAAAATGATATATAAAAGAAGGCATTTTAAATTTTGGTTATATAATAATATGAAAGGAAAAATAATATAAAATAACTGTTTAAGAATAACAGCATAAGATCTGGTGAACAGATGAAATATGATGTTGATTTGGATTTAGCCTGTTTGAATATTTTAACACATGTCCTAAGCCCAGTCAGGTATCTTATCTGCTTCAAATATCTGCACTGTATATATTAACCCTTTAAGTGGAAGCCTTGAAATGTACCTGCAAGTTTTACACTCTTATCCTCTAGATGTGCTTGTATTATGGAGTAAATAAGACACCCCTGGTAACACAAATGAACTAGGCAAGATGCCTTCAATAAAGAATCAAACAGAGCCAGTTGAAGTCTGTTGGAGTCAGTCGGAGAGAATTCTAATGAGGTCACATCAAGTAGCCTAAGCAAGAATATTATAACTGCTAGAAGTAAGTTATGTCAGCTTGCAATCGGCTAGTACAGTATTTCAGTACACAGGATTAACACCTGTCACTTGGTCAACTTGAAGTGCCAGACATCTATAATTTTTGGAAATTTACAACTTTGTAAAAGTTGTAGATTTTCAAAACTATATCTGAAAACCATCAATAGCAAAGGGGCTAAATTTTCTTTCATTTAAAAGGGAAATCAATATACTTTTTTGTAAAGTCAGCTTATGAAACATGATTTCCAGTGGTTTTTAAGATATATCAATTTTTTGCACGAATATCATATATTCTGGATTTTTCAACAATTCTGTCAGGACTCCAGGGATTTAATAATTCCAATCTCTTCAGGGATGATAAATTTAACTCAGATTTTATTTGCATGAAGTGAAATAGTACTTTACTACAGGAGGATGAAATAAATTCTTTTGATAAAATGTTTCATCACTGAAATCCTATGATGTCTGAGAGAGAAGACAGTGAAGATTAACTTGAAAAACTACTCTCCTGTAAGTAACTAAGATAAGCAAAAGACTGTTACTTCAATTATTAACCTAGCAAACCACAATCACAATTTTTCTACCTATCACCCTAGTCTTAGTTACCATGCTGTGGGCTAAAAAATAATTTTATAAAATAAATGTTGTGTTCTATACATCTTCTCCATAGCATTATATAACCATTTTAGTAAGAACAAAGAAATTTAAAATGTACAGATAAATTAATGTTTTAGAGAGATGAGAGCTATGAAAGTAGGTAAGCTTTCTGACTTAACTCTCATTGAGCTTTTATTTGAAATCCATCTTTATCTGTTTTTGCCATCCATTCGCACAAGCTTGTTAAATAACTTGATGTTTGCCCATGCTTCTTTTTCCTTCACTATGTCCTGTGAGTGTGACCCTTTTCTGGGTCCTCTTACCACATTATTTATCCCATAAATTTCAGCTCTCTCTTATTGTAAGTATTAGTTTACTTATAGTTACTATTTTTCTTTAAATTTGTTTTTGGCTTGCATATTCTATATATAGAATTCTTAGTATTCATGAGTAGAATCAAATCTCTGTCACTTCAAGTCTCTTCTTCATCTATGAGGAAATAGCCCAACATTCACTGCCATATAGGAGATTATTTATTATATCATAGCACTCTTTTCTTTGTTTCTAAGGGAGATTTTCCTACATTTTAATACCTTGCTTAGTTTCAGAAAGGCACCTTTGATTTTTCCTATGAAATTTCAGATTTCAGTGTCCTACTTTTCATTATCTTTTACTATAATAGCCATAGAGTTAAATTTCTGAACCTGATTGATTTGCATGTCCTCAATATTGAACTCACACTCTGGCTTGTCTCTTTTGTTGACAACCACACAGTCTGTCTTCTTATTAATAGTCATTCTTGCTTTCTTTTACTACATTGTCTAAGAGTTCTTTAAGTTTACTTTCTATGTCTGTTATCTGCATATATTATGTTAAGAATATCTCTGCCAATAATGAATTATGATAGTTCATAAAGTTCTTTTAGTACTAGCTTGCATAGGTTGAATAAATTCATAAGAGAAATATTACCTGTCTATATTTCTGAGATGAGGTATTATGTACACTATTGAGAACACATGGCACAGTGGATAGAGGCATTAGTTAGATCCAGTGATAGGACTCAAAAGAGTGTGAGTTCAATACCTGGCAGTGGAGAACTTGGCGAGGGGAATTAACTGGAGATAACTGATAGAACAGTCTACTCCAGTGAGTGAAATAAAGGGTACAGTTCAACATTCCAACCACCTGAAGAAGCCGGAGTGTATAACGTCCAAAACGTTGTGATAAATATGGCAACAAAGATGATCCGAGCAATGTAAATAGTGAGAAATGTTACATTTGTTTGTACAGAAAATGAGTACATCTATTTCAGAATTAATTGGAAATTATTTTAACAGAGTATAGAGAGTGTGACAATGAAATCCCAAGGTATATTTGGATAGTGAAAGAACCTCCTCAAAGATAAGTAAAGTATTAAGAAACAGAAAAATTTCATTAGAAACAAAGAAAAGAGTACTGAAATGTTATTTAATATGAGTCCTACTATATGGCAGTGAGTGCTGAACAATCTCTTCATAGATGAAGAAGAGAGTTGAATCAACAGAAATATGGTTCTACAGAAGGATGCTGAGAATATGGAGTGAACATATGAGCAATGACAAGTTTTAGAGAAACTGTAAATAAAAAAGACATTTATACTTATCATTAGGAAGTGATAGTTGAAATTTCTAGGTATATAATGAGGAAAGAAGTCTTGGAAAATATAATACTAGCAAGACATATTGAAGGCAAGAGGGACAGAGAAAATTACTGCGTAACCTACCTAGTGAGCATGAGTAAATGGATGGTAGAATAAGTTTTTGGAGAGATAAAAATGAGACAAAATTTATTAAGAGCTACAGAGGTTAGAAAATTGTGGTGAGCCATGATTGGCAACATCCTGAAGGGACAAGTTCAGTGATGCCCATGGCACAGTCCCTGTTTGCCATACCCTAGATACATCACATCATTTGTTGCTTCAATTATACAGTCATACAGTCATGTTTCTGCTATCTTGGGGATATGCTTTGTACAGGTTGTGAGCTTGCCATTATAACCAGGTGCTCTGTGGCTTGGGGGGAATTCAAAAAGCTCCTATCCATTCTTACATCCAAATACGCATCATTGAAAACTCAAATTGTTCTCTGCATGTGTACAATGTGCTATGCTCCACAACAATGATGGCACGAAGTATGTTGGTCATGTCGCGGCTTCACCCCAAAGACCACTCAATAATTTGTTGGATCTGTAGCACCAAGTCTCAGTAGGAAGCCACCTCATCTGAGTTATTAACAAGGCCCAGTATTGAGGTTATAACATCAGTCTTAGATGGCTTAACCATGTCCAATGAGCTTTGTCATGCATTAGGACTGTATTGAAGTTCAGGGTTTTTGGTTACAGAGGTTGAGGTATACCAAGGAAGGTATTTGGAAGGACTGTATTGGGAGGGATATGTGGGAGTGGAGCCTTTCCCATATTAGCCCACTTGAAAAGTATACTTGGAAAGGAGGAGTGAGAGCTAGCTGACTGCTTCCTATCCCAGTCACTGGGAAACCCACAGCAGTATAATCAAAGCTTTGGATCTTGACTTCTTGTTGGATCTATGGAGATTCTAATTTCTGATGTTCTTTGTAAGTTATTTTTTTTTGCACTGATCCTCCATAGCTCACTATGTTCTCTTGATCACTTCGCATTCTGTTATCTTTTTTTGCTTCTCTTTTTCATAATGATATCCATTATTGATTATGGTGTCATTGATAAAGCCAAGGCCATGAAAGAAAAGTTGAAACATGGAACTTCCTCTTCATAACACATGACACCTGGATACCTCATAAAGAAGAGAGAAACATTTATTATGTCTTCATTATTCCTTTTATGTCTTTTGAGTAAGAATTAGAGAAAATGATAGAAAAAATGTCCTCAATAAACAATGATTGTCGTATTTCTTTGTCCAGTCAGCTGCTTTTGCGAGCTGGTTTGCTTCTTTGGATGTCATGCAAGCAAATGTTTGTATGAACTGTTTAACAAAAGAAAAAATTGAAGACACCAATTGAACAAGAGTAAATTTAACAGAAACATACTGAGGAGGAAAAAATTCTTTGTGCCATATTAAGTGTGTGAAAGATATTAATAGAACTGACTGCTAAATATATAAAAAATAACTATTTTTTTTATTTTCTTGTATAAAACTAAAACCCCACATTTTTAAAATATCAAATAGGAACAAAATTCTTCATGGATGTTTGTATTTATATGAATTACTTAAAGATATTCTTAGAAAACAACAATACAACAACAATAACATACAGGGAGTTTATGTAGTGGAAAAGTTTGATCTCGAACCTCCATAAAATAGTTATACAAGAAAATACCTTATTCAGTAAATATTTATTCTTATCAGAAATCCTTTCTGTTTCAATTATAATAGCAGCTATTTGGTATGTATCTGTTAAAATATTACTCAACTTTAGAATTCAATTTCAGATTTGTTTTATTGAATTTTGGAAATGCTTAAATTATTTTCTGTGTCTAAGCATTGTTAATTTACATCTAAGAAGAATGTTTATATCTTGGCTGGTCTTACTTACATCTAGTGGTGGCACTACAGAATAAAAAAAGAACTGTAGAAAATAACAGAAACACCATCTCTTGAAAACTTCTGACAGAAGCAACACTTAAAATGGATACATCATGTAACTCAAAGAGAAAATAATATAATCAACATGTTGACTCACACACCAAATTAATAAAAGGTTAAGAAGGAAACCACCATCAGTACTATAAAGACTAATAACAGTAAAAGGACTCGAGAAACATGTTTTCCTGAAGAACTGTTTTAAGAGAAGGTTTTTGAAATTTAAACTGACAATGCTAACTGTTCGGTTTCTGTCTAAGGAAATGGTTAATCTCACCATTGCCAATAAGACAAAGCAAGGATTCTCAAAAATTTTGCCCAATGCATTCTTTATGGTCAGATTTCAGAATCCCATTTCTTGTTTTCCAAGAATTTCAGATGTAAAAGATTTATTGCAGAATTATAATTTATAGAAATATAAATATTCCAGTCATTTGAATCTGCCAAATCAGCATTTAAAATCTTTCACTGAAATCCCAAAATCACCTGCTATAGAGAAATTCCTTCCTGTTTTAAAACTGCCAGTAAATAAATATTAATAATAATAATAATAATAACTTCAGTTTTTATTTTCTTGCATAGAGCTAAAAAGCTAAATATTTAAAGTATCCAGTATGGACAGATTTTTTCATGTGTATCTTTATTTATAGGAATCACTTACAGATACTCCTGAAAATAAAACGTGCAAAAAGAATTTGCCTTATTTCAAGGCTCAATCTTGAAGGTCTTCCATAAAACACCTATATAATATAACACCTTACTCAGTATATATTATTTATTATTATTAGAAAATACCTCTGCTTCAATTAGAATAACAGTTCTCATAGGGTTACCCATTCATTACTGATCTACTAAACATTGCTCAACTTTAGAAATCAATATAAAAGTTTTTCAATGTATTTTTAAAAAGCTTATATCATCAACTGTGTCTATGCATTTGGAGATTTACATTTAGGTTTTTGTCTACACTATTGTTACTTAGAGCTAATCAATAAAATTTGAAGTGATTTTCAACCATTTTTACCAATGCATTTTTTGTTGCCATATTTTAGAATCTCATTCCAGATCTTCCAAGAGTAGCAGGCTCAAAAGGTTCATTATTGTTTGTTGAAAGATCAGTATTCCAGTCACTTGAATCATTGAATCTGCCATTCTGCGGTCCAAATTTTTTACAGATAGCTGAAAATTTCCTACTAAAAAGGAATTCTCTCATAATTGAGAACTGCTGACTTAAAGTTTCTGTTTACATTTTCTTCCATGGATAATTGTTTGAATTTTCCTGTGACATATAGAGTCACCTGCTCCCACTTCCAATTTAATGATGTGATTGGTGCAAGGGAAAGTATCATTAATCAAAATGATCATCCTTCTTGTTTGTGCCATGCTTCTTCAGGACATTGGTGATTATGGCTCTCCTCAATTTCCTGTCTTTTGTAGCACTTAGTAAATTTTATCTATTTGTATTATTTCCTAAAAACTCTTCTGCTGTCCATTTGCACGACTCATTAGTTAAGTTTTGTGCTCTTTTACTCTGTTTCTCAACATGACCTTTGAAAGTCAAATTTTCCAAGCCCTCTTTCCTCATTATATGCCATAGATATTTCAACTATCTCTTTCTGATAACTGTCCTTTTTGTTTCCATTTTCTCTAAATCTTTCTCATTGCTCACATGTTCAGTTCATGCTATTCTCAGCATATTTCTGTAGAGCCGCAATTTTTCTTAATCTAAAAATTATCATTAGCTGAAATAAATACACTGACATTATCTTTAGTGTGCTGAAGCTATATAAAAATTAGAGGTACATTAGTCAGCAACTTCATCCTGGATAACTAACTTGCTAGTGAAATCACAATGTTACTACCTTGTGTGGGAATGTTTTCATTTTACATTAGTCTGTAATCTAATGAAGTTAAAATTTATTTTTCAACATAAGCTCTTTTCTTGCCAATGTACTTGATTCAGTGGCAAATGTCAGTGTATTGTTTTTGTTGTATTTGAGCAGAAAACTGCAGATGGAAATGTGACCCATTAAATTGTGAGCCCCCCCACCAACCAACATGGTAGTAATTCATGTATCCATTTGTTTTCAAATACATTACAATGCTTATATGAGATATGTGAAGTATCTGTGATATCCTGTGTCATGTGACCTGGATTATTGTTAATCGGTATTTTGATTTGAATATCATCAAAAATTACAAGTCTACTAGAACATTCTCACCAGAATTTCCACTTGTGAATCTAGAAAACCATTTACTATACTGAGCTATTGCAGTGATTCCATAAACAGCACATATCTTTTTTTGTTGTTTTTATACCATTTTTTGTTCCAAAAATAAAAGAATGATATGACAAAAATGTATCTAATTTTCTTCAATTTTCATTTTTAATGAAAAAAACATTTGAGATTTATGAACTACCTAGAAATCATATAGAAAGACACATTGAAATTCTACCGTTTTGAATATGTATATATTTAATAAAATTCAGCCATGTATGAAGCAAAATCCCATAGTCAAATACCATCTATTGAATAATGCTATGAACTTATGTCCCAATCAGATATATTAGCAGTGTACAAATAACTGAAAAAATTTGGATATTTAAAATTCATAATTTTTTTAAAAATCAAGTTCACCCCAAGCAAGACAGTAAAGCCACAAGGTATTACTGGGTGTGGAAGAATTAGAAAACAGAAATATTACTAAGGAATAAGAGAGCAAAAGAAGAGTAATTAAGAGGACAGTAGATAGTAATTGATATTGCATTTAAATTTAAAGTTGACTGGAAAGCATGGAGCCAGAAAAGAGTTCCACAAGCTTTACACAGTATTAAAGCTGGTTGATTTTTAATTCAGAGTTTCTTTGCTGAAAGCATCTTTGGGAAGTGATTATATTGAAAGTGATGCCAACTGCAAAAGCAAAGTGTTACTGAATTTAACGTGTTTATTTTAGTTTTTTCCCCTCTTCAAGCAGGATCATCTGACTGCAAGATGAATTTGTACTTCTGAATATTCAGAACAGAAACAGTTTGCTTTCTTCATTTCATTTCATTCTATTTTATTGATATGCATGAAGCTATTTTTTGTACATGTAAAGTAAACCAAAATGTCTGAATCATAACTTTGCAATTTTAAAATAGAATATCTTTTTTTAAATGCAAGGAAATAGGAAAATCTTCTTTTTATGGCTATTTTGTGGAGTAGTAACATTGTTTGTCTCTGCTAAAATGTATTTTTATTGCTGACTATTCTGATCCTTGTGGAAAACTGTGCCAAAATGTAACTGAGTCATCACTTTTACTTCCAACATATGCAAGTGCCCAGTTTCTATTGTTAGCCACTCATGGCAAATATATAACTGTTGCATTTCCTGTAAGTTTTTCCTGAAGTAAAAACATAAGTTTAAGTATAATTTAATCATTTATTTTTGACGATAGTTTATATTAGAAGTTGGACATCTGCTATGCACAGAATTAGTCCTGCAAGCTTTATATCTGCATCAGCTAGGTGCTGCTTTGTACAAGACAAGGTTACTTTCAAAATAAACGAAGTCAACATGGAGAGGACTTTTTTTTATATGTATTTATATAAAGAACAACAAATGACGATGAAGAGAAAATTATATTTATGTGTCTACCAATAGTTCAAAGAAGGAATAACATTTATGTGCTTAGCTGAATTGTGTTTATTTGTGTGTGTGCCAATGTGCCATGTAGCTGGGTGCAATTTAAGAAATCTGCTGCTTGTTGACTGTTTCCCTGGAGGGAAAGAGCCCTGTTGTTGTTACTTCTATATCTTAGTGCCCAAAAAAAGAAGAGAGTTCATGTTCATTCTTTTTATAGTCCTGAATAGAATACCAATTGGTGGGCATCCTGTAGGCAAAGTGGGGGTAATCTCCACATATCCATCAAATTTTTACTCTCTCTTAGAAGTCTGAATTGTAAGTGATATCTTCTTATTCTTTAGTGTTTCAATATTATTGATTAACAGATTTAGATTTTAGGTGTCACTGGTTGAATCAGTTTGTTCAGTTTATATGACATAAAGGAAACTGTTAAAAAGAGATTTTTTTTCATTTAACTCTGCATGTTTCATATTAATAAAGAGAAACTTTTCAAGCCTTAGAAGATTCACATGCTTCTCAGAAATTGAAATAACTGGAAGAAGTGCATTGTTCTGAGTACATATAAAGAGGATAGCACTTTGAAAATTTGTCTTTAATTTTAAGCTCAAAAGAGAATTTTAAAATGAGTTTCTAATTATTTCAAAATCATTAATTTTAATTTCTCATTTGTTCTAAAAAGACATTTAATGCATGTTTTATAACTTCTATCAATCTTAAAGATATGGAAACTTAAAAGAGGTTCTCTTCATTTTATTGCAAATTGGAGAAAAAAAAATGTTTTGCTACAGTTCATTTCTGTAATATTTGTAAAATGTGATGTCATTATACTTTGGGGATATGAAACATTGCTGAACGATTCTGTGACTTATACTCCTTGCTCTGGTTCACTGGAAGCATTTATTTTTTATATTTTCTAGCACGCCTTGATTAACTTTCATTTCATGAAAGATTAAAAAAAAATTGATTTATGTAAGAAAATCAGACATAGTGTAATTTCTGTTTTTCCAAAAGATTTTTCTTCACTTTTTGCCTCAAAATAAAAAAAAATGTCTTGAAGCCTTTATCTTGAAGGATGTTTTGACATTAGTAGGTTATACATATAGGTCTTACTTAATCCAGTAAACATGAGAAGCACTGATGCCAGAATAATAGATATTCTAACTCAATGAGTCTTAAGATAAAAAATGGCAAAATAATGCATATACTTTTCTGTATTACTGATGCCAACACAACTTTATTAAGTATAAACCCAGCTTAGACTTATTGGATATTTTTATAATAAAATGCTAGTATTGAAATCATATAAAAAAAATGGATGCATCTTTGAAATGATTTCTATTCTTTATTAAAGAAGTCCCAATTTTTTTTTTTTATTAAAATCCAATATATACTTGATTCTTGATGAATTTTTAAAATAGAGATATTTTATTTGAAAAGATATAAATTTAAATTATTTTTATTACTTTTTGTTGATCCATAAATGATTTTTCACATATTCCCAGTTTTATATTATCTACTGTTTAAATAATATTTCAAATCAAAATTTCTTCTGGTTCTATAAAGTGTACGCAACTAATAATTACATCAGAATTTTCTGTTGGTGGAAAGTCTGCCTGATGTATTTACTTATATACAAGTTGGCATTTTTTGCATCATGTATTCACTTTCTATTGAATTTTTTTTGTTCATTCATAACTGACATATATTTAAATCCTTGCATCAAATCATCAATGTTGCCAGATTAGTGAAGTTCAATCTGCACTATAGCTATAACAAACATATCTTTAGTAATTCCATTTAGATGTCATATATATCTTTTTAAAAAAGTGAATAAAGTAATACATAAGGAAATATTAAATTAGGAAGTAAAATTTAATAAACATCTATTAGATTAATGTGAAGAAGGCAAATTATTTTTCAGAATATGATTTTTAAATGATGAGGACAGACTTCTGAGCTAAAAGAGTATAGATATTCCATTGAAACTAGAAATCAGTGTTTGAAGTAAGGAAATATGTTTTGATTTTGAATACTGCTTTTCAAAGAAGGCAGAATTTTTCCACTTGAGTTAGGTACAAGAAGCAATTTTCATGCCACAACTTTTTACCATTAGACCTTTTGTTGTATGAATTTCATGTTCATAAATATTATTGTATTAAGGGAAATTAAAGATATGAAGTCATATTGTTAAAAAATTATGTTACTTTTTACATGAAAGAAAATAAATTTAACAATATCAGAATGAATAAACTTTTTAAAAGATAATTATAATTTTGAGCCAGCTTTATTAATTTTATATTTTATGGATATGCAAATTCAAAAACAGAATTTAAATTAAGTTGTTAGAAGCATTTTGTGAGGAGACAGAATGACTGAGATATATTACTTAAATTGGTGCTTCTTCCCAATATGCATATCTGTTGAACAGTGTTATGGGAATACTCTTCCAGACAACTTTTTTCATGGATTTTCCTCATAATAAAAAAAATGTAATAAAACTTAAAATATCTAAATAAGGAATTTAACTCTTAGATTACTTTTCAATTGTCTATTTATATAATTCAGTATGCTTATAGACTATGAAAATAAATTATTTCACATAACTTTATATATTTAATGGCTTTTATAAATTTTTCATGAAGTTAAAATTCTTTTTGTGAATTAAACAATTAATATTGCAAATAAATATATGCAAAAATATTGGGTATTTTAATTTCTGAGCTATTCAAAGATCTTTTATTTTCTTTGAATCTTATATTATGATCAACCTTTTGGTATATTTTGAGAATCCTTGCTCTTTGGAAAATTTTTGAGTGCTGGCAATCAAGTTCTCTTCTACCTTAGAATTTAAAGCATAACACTTAACAACTAATTATTATCCATTGCAGGGCTTTATTTCAAAAATCATAATTTTTAAAATGTTCAAGCCCCTATTTTAGGCAGTACAGCCATATATATATATATATATATATATATATATGATAAAAATATAATTTTAAGGTATGCTATATTTATTGGTTAAAATGGTCAATATCAGGCATAGAGCATATGTAAATATAAATGTAAAAACTGAGGTTAACACCCAGCAGCAACAGTCTGTTTCATGCTTAAATGTAATTATCAGGCCTGACAATTATGTTTAAGCATGAAAAGAAAATATTGCTGCTTAAATGTGTGCATATATTTTTTTTAAATTTTTCTTGATTTATTATGTTTTTATATATATATATATATATATATATATATATATATATATATATATATATATATATATGCCTCTTGTCATGCTTCTTCTTGATGTCTCAGTATCAATTATCAACTCTCAAAGTTTTTGTTCACCTCTGCTGTAGACAGGTATTGAACTCACAAAATTTCTTCTGGTTCTATAAACTGTACACAACTAATTTTTACATCAGAAATTTTCTGCATTCCTTTTACTTACTGTTGGTGTAAATTTTGAATATGACAATGAAGATGAGGACTACAGACTGAACAATGTATATAGTGCAAATAATTACAATACCTTATCTCAAAGATATAGACAGACATTTTTTTTGTCTTATCACTGAATGCATTTAATAGATTTTTAAAATGTGAAATAAAAAAAAATGACAGAATTCTTTTTGTATTTTGATTTATAAATTTCCAAATTATTTGAATATAAGTCTACTTGAAAAGGGATGTTGTGATTTAGTTTTTGTATAGAAGACCCTAGAGAAGTGGGTCGATTGAAGAATGGACCTTTTCAAACAAATACAGACAGCTTCAGTTACCATATAGCCCTGATGTGGTATGTCAATAGCTTTGATGCGAAAAGTGTGTTTCAGCTTGACAAGGTGACTACTAAGTAGCAATACTCAATAAGTAACAGTCATTCCTTTAGTCAGAGCAACTATTGCTGCAAAAGTCCACTTGATATTTGAGTGAATTCCAGCCAGCCTCCACCCCCAGCACTTATGTGTCAGAAACATCTGTTGTGCCCAGCCTACTTTTGGTCTCCCTGGCTTTGTAGAAAATGAAATAAAAATGTTAAAATGTAGTCCAGCACCTCAATTCTTGACATGTTAAGAAGTTCCCCACCCTAATACTGTCCATTGTAGACATATTTTTTTGTCTTGTAAAACACTAAAAGAGTAATTTAGTGTGTTCATTGTACTGTCTGTTATTGTGTATGTGTTTGATTTCTTTTGTTAACTCACAGAAGTAAAATAACTCTTCAGTTTTTATTTAACCTACAATTCTGACACTGTTCTTTATCAATTAATGTTATTTGATGATCTTCAAAGAAATCAAATATTAATCTTTGCTTTTATCTATTCAATTTGTGTTGTTTTAAATCTACATTTAAAAGATAGAAATTACCCATTTTATATATATATATTTTAAAAAACTGTTTGGATCTTGTCATATTGACTATGAAGGATAACAGGTAAAATTATTCTAAATAAATTTATTTCACTCATTACTCACCTACTTAGGCCAGTGATGAGATTTTTTTGTCAGTATACCTTACATTTGGTTAGAATGAAGCGAGAAATAGTTTCATGCTTTAGCACAAAGGAAATACACACAGCTTAAGATCATGTACTTGGTTTCCTGAATTTCTTTTCTTTGCTAACACTAATCCAGCTCTACTTTGACTGTAACATCATAAATATTTTTTCGTCAAAAAAAAATTTCACTGTTTTAAAGAATAATTATATCAATCTATCTTATTTGGAGGATTAACCTATTCTGATTGTTATATTTTTAGGGGCAAATTTTTAAAATTATTAGAATTAACGTATCATAAACTTTAAAAAAAAAAAGGAAAAGTGGTCTGTTTTTTCTACAAATATTTTCATGGTAACTACTCTGATTTTTTTCCCTGGTGTCCTGACTACATAAATTTAAGTCTGCTACTAGTGTCCTGACTACATAAATTTAAGTCTGCTACTAGATTGGCATCTAGGTCCCAACCTTTTACTGTTGAAATAGCTAAATGCAACCACCACTTCTTCTCCAACAGTTTCTTTTCTCACACTTCCTACCTGTGGAACTCCCTTCTATTTAATTGTTTCCCTGATAAAGACAAATCTTCAAAAATTTAAATGCAACACCAATTGCTGTCATCTGTCTTCTTGAATCCCATTCATCATTTGTCCTTTTCTCAAACCCCCTTTAACTCCGTGCATACTAGTGGCATTCCTACCTTGCTTGATGATTAAAAAAAAAAAAAATAAAATAAAATATAGTCCAGCACCACAACTCCTCAGTGTATTTTTTCTTGATATTTTTGTCTTGGAAACAATGAATTCATAATTTTGTGTGGTCATTGGACTGTCTGTTATTTTGTATGTTCTTTGATTTTTATTGACAATTCACATCCGCAAAAGAACATTACAATTTTTATTTAACTTATTCTACTGTGGCATCGTAAATATTTTTTAATAAAAGACAGTTTTATGGAATAATTATATCAGTCTATCATATTGAGGGGGGGGGGGGTTTAGACATTGTTTAATATTATATTTTTCAAAAAGATTTTTAAGAAATTATTAGATTTGAAATAGTGTACAGTTGTCCCCATTTATATGTAGGAGATGTATTCCAAGATACCTCAGCAGATACCTGAAGCTATGCTCATTGTAATGGTGTAATTAACTGTTTCTATACAGGAAACATTCCTTGACTGAACTGTTAATGTTTCTGTCAAGAAATTTATAAAATATTTTTTTTAAGTAAGTTTTCAAGAAATTATTCCTCTTAAGTAACTTTTATCATTCTTTTCAGTATTTTGTTTTCTCTAATAAAGAATTAAAAAAAAATTTTTTTCATGAGGCAGCCATTAATTAACAAGTTAACTTTGATTAGTTTGGCACAAGGAAACGATTTTGGAGGTTGCTGTGAATATTTTATACAGAACTTTGTATTAAAATTTAATGAAAGTAGTTTTCTAGCAAATACCTCACACTATTTTGAACTCTTATTAAATACAAATTATCTTTGGCTTCTGAGGTTTAATGCAGGTAACAGAAACTTCAAAAAGTTGTCGGAGTTACCTCCTCCTTCTATCCTTGAACTGGCAGAGGAACAGGTCATTTCGACCTTGACCTCTCATTCATGCTCCTTACACACTGTTAACACGTTGGAGGGACTAGCAAATCCCCTTTTTAGTTAGGTTATATTACAAACCTAGTTGTAATATACTACTAGTCATTTTTAGACCTTAGTTCTCTTTAGTTAACCTCGTAGTATTTTATTATAGAGACTTTTCGGTTAGCTTAGCCAATTTCTCTTGCTGATCTCCCTTGTCACAAGACAGTGATTTCTGCTAGATTCTGGGAGGCGGTCGGCGACCGAAACAGTTATTCTGAACCCTTGGCCTTCATTGGCCAAGGACGCCAATCAACAGGCTGTGTATTAAGTTACGCTCCCATTTTTTTCTGCCAACTTGACAATAGTTGGGAACTTTCTTTCTCTCTCTCTCTCTCTCCTTCCCAACACTTCAAGTTGGCATCCCAGCAATGACAAACAACAAGTTGGCAACACGAACTACAGCAACAAGTTGGCACCCTGGCAACGACAAACACGTCACGTTGGCACCCCGGCAATGACAAACACGTCGAGTTGGCACCCCGGCAACGACTCAGCTTCAACAACCAACAACGATCATCCTGGCATCAACCAACATCAACTTCAGCAACCACCAAGCGATCATCCCCCAACAACGATGATCCTAGCAACTACCAACACCAACCTCGACCATCAATGCCTGCACTAAAACTTCTGCACCTCCACCGTTCCGACCATCTTTATTTCCTTTTTCTTTCCCTGAATAAATTAGCATTTATCCTACATATCCTCGTTCTGTCGTCTATATTGTTTCACCATCAGATTTAATGTCTTCAAAAATGTCAGCGGGCCTCTTGTGACCTCGTTCACCCCTTTCTGTGATACGGGGCTGCACGGAGTGCCCGCTACAAAGTGAAACTGCTGTTGAGGCTGTACAACCGCATTAATAAACAGATGAGTTAATTTCTGTGGAAATTAAATGCATAAAGCATAATAGAAATATAAGAAACTCATTATATCTGAATTGCTACATTGCATCTTTGTCAGATTGAATATACATACTGGATTTTTCTCTTCAGGAAAAATCCCAATGAACCTTTGTAAAGACAAAATTAAAAAAGTAACTAAATTTCAGTACATTTGAAATAAAACTGAAATAAGATTATCAAATTAATAACTGCATTTAAGATGAGTTATAGCCTTTGACTAAAAGACATATGTGGTTGTTATGTACTTGGCATGATCTTCCATTATCTTTGATGACCTTCAAAGGAAACACTGTAGTAGTAGCAGTGGTTTTTCCTGTGTAAGCTAACCTGATGGAGCCCAACCATCTCCAAGCTAGTTTTGAATTTTCTTTGAGTTTTCCTTCTAGACTAGAAATTCTGAAATGTCTCATATTCACCATTTGATCTTAAACACAAATGCATTCAGTGAACAACAAAAACAAAAGAATTAACCTTGCTGTTCCAATACTTTTGGTAGAGGGGACTGTATATGTGTGTGCATATATATATATATATATATATATATATATATATATAATATGAAAAAATATAGTTTTAAGAGTGGATCTATCCTAGATATTCAACACTTTTACCCATAAATATAGCATATGTAAAATATGAGTGTATACTGAGGTTAAAACCTAGTAGCAACAGTCTGTGTTGTAGCATAACTACGGATGATAATGGTTATGTCCCCATTCACATAAATACAGTAGTAAATATTGTATGTGTGTCTGTAGTTGGAGATTAATTGTGGAATTCACTTGACTCACTTCTAGCAGTTGACTACTACTTCTACATGCCACTGGCAAATCTTATATGTGTTGTTCTTGTCCTAAGTATTATCATTCATTAACAACCTTTGTGGGATTATTCTATTCAGTAACCTTCCCTAGGTTACAACAAAAAACTAGATGTCAAGCTATGAACTATGAATCAATCTGTCTTCATATATATAATGGGAATTGGTGTCAAATACACTTTGTGTATATATGTGCACACACATGAGTGTGTGTATATCCATCCATCCATCCATCTATCTGTCTATCTATCTATCTATCTATCTATCTATCTATCTATCTATCTATCTATCTATATATATATATATAAAGTTTGTCCCTTAGCTGATTGATATTACTTTCAGTTTCACAACTCCAGAGTTCTATAGATGGACCTATCCATCCACTCATCAAAGCAATGTGGACACAGAGTTCAACACTGTCAACATTACGTTTCCTACTTGAACACAATCTTTAGGCATGGCTGCTGCTATTTGGTGTTGAGCTCTATGTTTGCACTGAATATATTTACATATGTTCTATTTGCATGTATAAATATCTAGAAATATAACATAACTTGAAACTATATTTTATTATATACATAGTATATAATAATGAAGTAAAAACATTTGTAAAGCTAAATTTTTAGGTGCCTCAGTCATTATATCATTCTCACACATATAGTTAAGCCAAACATAATTGTAACTATATAGAAATGTAAAATTAATTGACCATTCATCAGTAAGGAGATAAATAATAGTTACATTTATTGCAAACCAAAGTTTTTTTGGCTTCATTGTACTGTTTAACATAATGCAGTTGTTATTGATAACTATCTATTATTATGAATTGGAAAAAAAGATATCATCAGTACAGACTCAAGCTTAACATTTGTAAATAAAAACAAAGTACAGATAACTCTTTAAGAAATTGGGGATAGATGTGAGACTATATTTATATTATGAACAAGACCCTCCCTGCCAACTTCTAAAATGATATAAAAATCAATATTTTCCATTTCTGACAAATATTGTGGCTTATGGAATGCTTAATGAATGCAGGCCTCTTAAAATTATTTTTACAAGCAGACCAGTTAGTTTAAGTTGTGCCTTATTTTGTTGTAAACAACTTTCCATTATTAAAAAATGATACAAGGTTTTATTGACTTGAAATTAAAATCTTTAATTCCTTTTTAATAAAGTGTTTGGCATGAAATGAGTTAGATGAAAATAACCATTTGTTAACTGTTGTAACCAGGAACTAAGGAAAAGGTAACACCATTTCAGCTATTGTTCAGACATAGAAGTACTGTGTCAGCCATATTGTTTTTGTGTAAATAAAAGAGCTGGTGATGCTTCAGTGGACAGAAGACTTAAGTCAAAACTGCATTGGTGTTGTTACTACAGACCCTACCTTACTAAGTTGTGACGTTTTGGCAACAGGTAGAGATTTTTTCATGCAAATATGTCACAGCACTTGGACATTTGGAAGAATTCTGCATTGAATCTGTAAATATTTTGTTGTACCTGGACCGTTTGGAACAGTTTTTCTTAGCAAACAACATAGTGGCCAGAAAATGGATAAAGTGTAGAACTATCTTACTCAGCACCATAGGTAAAAAGATGTACAGAGTCTTGGAAGATTTGTGTACCCCACAGAAGCTGAGTGATAGAACTTTTGAGGAAATGAACATTTCAAGCCTAAACACCTCATCGTCACGGAAAGTCACCAGTAAAATGGACAACACTAAAATGTCAGTGGATAAAAACAGAAAACAAATTCTATTTGGGAGATGCTGTTAATATTATGAATTTTCAAGGAAAACCATAATGGCTGTCTGGAGTTCTAGAGGAGCAACATGGCCCACTAACTTTTCTAGTATGTCTGGAGGATTGGCGTGTATGGAAAAGTCATGTGGATCATATTCGCATGAATATTCCAACTGAACAAGATACATGCCCTGAAAGAGCTAAGCAACCAAAGAGAACTCACATACTCTGAAGAGACATTCAATATTGATGACAAAGCATTGAGTATTAAATATAATGAATTTTTTTTTATGGGCATGGTTAAATAATAGTTTCAGACTATTATTTTTTAGCGGCAGTTTATTTTGGCTCAGATGATCTGAGACTGACCTCTAAGGTCAGATGGTAGACTAAATAGAGATGTCGATTTTGATTGGCTGAGCCAAACCTGGGAATGTTAAAGAGACAGAAAGTGATTTTAAGGAGTGAAGTTTTACATGTCATACACAATAGATGTGATTATTTTGTGCCTCTGGGAACTTGCTCCCCAGTTGGGGTGATAGAGCAACCCAACTGGCTAGTTAAAAATGTACACATCAATGTGATTAATAAAACAGAAAAGTTTAAAAATCCCTTTTGTTGAAGTTCTTATTTCACCTCCAAAAAAAACAACTCATGATTACCTGATTGGGAGAAGACAGCTGAGACAGAAGAATGCAGTTTTGTTGTTGATTGACCCCATTGTCCAAGAGAACCCCAGAAGAAGGAGGCAATACAACATGTACACCCTACAGAAATTGACTGAGGGAAGAAAATCAGCAACCCAGAACTCCTGTTAGAACACAAGAATGCCATAAGGCTGAAAGTGAGCCCAAGAAACCGCACATGGACATAAAACTAGACACCACATGGAAGTGATGCAGAGCCTGACTCTTAGCGAGGGAACTTGCTAAGAGGAATCACCAGATGATAGAATTACAGAGTACTCAGATATGGAAGATGATGATGATGATCTAACTATGACAGGAAGTGAAACAATTCTTCCCCCTGATAACTTGTTTCTTCAGAGTTCTTTTGAAATGCCCATGGACATTACCACCTAAGTAATGGTTTGGAAAAATATATTGTTTAATTAAAATTTGACTAATTGAGAGGGATGTTGTAACCTGGAATTAAGGTAATGGAAGCACAGTTTTAGCTAGAGTTCAGACCAGGAAGTAACATGTCGGCTATATTGTTTTTGTGTGAATAAAAGAGTTGGAGATTGCTTTGGCATACAGAAGGCTTAAGTTGAAACAGTGCTGTCAATGTTACTACAGACACATCCCACTTACCAAGTTGTGACAACCACATTATCCATGATTATAATAAACAACTTTTTCTTTCATGCACACACACACACACACACATATATATATATATATATATATATATATATATATATATATATATGGAGAAAATGTGTGACAAAGTGGAAAAGGTTTCTTTCTTTTCTTTTTTTTTTTTTTTTTTTACTGAAAAGTCCTCTGGGGGCCACTAGAAGTAAAGTTTTATGTTAAGGGGTAGTAAATTTACTGTAGATGGTCTTGTGATCAAGGCACTTTCTAGACAATTTCATTGTAGTGAATTGTTTTCTTCTTTGATCAGAGTAGCATATGTCAAAATTCTGGTCAGTCTTGTTACAGTGAGTAGTTGCATCAACAAATTTAGTTTGATGAAGTCCTAAAGGACAATATGCATCACAAGAAGACTTTTTCCACTCTACCATACATTTTTTCCCAATATTGTTCCTGGTATATAAAAATATATATTGTTATCTCACTCATATATTCATATATATATATATATATATATATATATATATATAAAAGAATTATTTTTTCTTTACTTTCCCTGACCTCACTTAATGACTTTATATCAAAACACTGGCCTGAGTTGCACTTAGAAGAAATTTGATGTCTATTTAGTGAAGAAAGACAGCAACATAATTGGATATTTTTTTTAATGATTATAATCTTTTATTTACTCCAAAGCGATGTTTCTGCAGGAGAGTTTTCTGAATAAGACAATAAATATAAATACTCATAAGGAAACATTGAAAATTAGCAAAACTATCTTAGATGGTCAATACAACTTGTTTAAAAGGAAAAGATTCCTTCCTCTCTTTCCCTCTATTGCTCTCTCTCTCTCTCTCTCTCTATATATATATATATATATATATATATATATATATATATATCAGGGGTTTGTAAACTTGCTTAATTTAAGAGCCACATATGATAAAGTTCAGATGTCTGAGAGCCACAAGACATGAAGAAAATTTATGCATACATTTTTGTTACATACATGTAACCACTCTCACTCCCTCTGGCACACCCAAATCTTTAATCCCATTACCCATGACCACAGTCTTCTGACATTCCTCTGTGACCCTTACTGATTAGAAATTTTTTTAATCCCTCTGTTTCTCAGCAGTCCTTCCCTAAGCACTAAAGAACAATACTCGCACAGATCTAGCATTAAAATTAGGATTTAAATACTTAAATTGTTTTACTGTGGATTCTGTCTTAATCCAATCATGTTCTCAATTCATTCCTACTTAATAAATATAAAGTGTGAAATGTTTCTTATTTACCTTTTATATTAACAGTGATGTAAACAGAAGCTCAGCCAACATATTTCCATAAGCTGTATATTAAAGGTCAAAGAGCTGCATATTTGGTCACCACTACGCTCGCTCTCTCTCTATATATATATATGCATATATATATAAAGTTTTAATTAAAGTAAAAATATCTTATTTGCTTTTTTAATTATTGCATATTTCCAATTTTGAATATGTTGTTGCATATCCCGATCAAAAAGTATCCAAAGTTCATATATTTGTTCTGCTATTGACCACGTTGTCATGATCAGGAGCTAAAAGTTGTCACAGAGACAATTTGTTAACTCCATATCAGTATTTTGGGAAATGTAACATTTCAAATTTAAATGTATGTCTATCAAATAAGCAAACTCATGTTTGGAATGGTTTCAAAACTCTTGACAATATAAAAATATTAAACAGACTTTGTTAGTTGAATTTAATAAACTTGTGCTATAATTACTATAAATGCCATTTTAGTAGGTATGCATTTATTTACAAAGTAGGAAATTAATTTATTGAAGAAAATGTACCTCTCAATGATCTAGGCCAGTAAATTTTCATTTCACTGTTTGTACAATCTAAAATGACATTTATAATAATAAGTTATTAGAAAAATACATTCATTTCTTAAATAATATCTCTGTATGTAGTATGTTTCACAAACAAATATTTAGGAAACCATTACATCATGCTGAAGTTAGATCCTCACTGGGTGCTACCAAATTTTTGGCCTTGTGCTACATCTAAGCTATGTTTAGAAAATCACCTCTTGAGGTGTTTATACATGCACTCACACACATATATATATATAATTAAGGAAAAAGTAAGGAAATAAATATGAATTTAAAGTTTCAAGTTATGTTATTTAGCTTCATCAGAAATTAATGGAATATTACAAAGTAGTTTTGATTTTTAAATTCTATGCTATTTTGTTTTCATTGTTTGTGTTGACATTATGCACAAACCAAGGAAAAGGAACTTGAAAGAACTGTGTTTTATTCAACTTCAACCCTCTCCCAGTTACTAAATAAATAGCAAAAGATGTTAAATTTATAAAAAAAGGTTTTCCTGCTTTTCCCTATGTAATAATTTTATTGAATCTAATCCTTATCTTCATTTCATTATATATATATATATTCATAGATGCTTTATATATATATATATATAAAATGTATCAGTTGGGAGGGGTTAAATGAAATATACATACTTTCTTTTCATCCTGGTTCATATGAACTCAAAACTTTTTAGTATGTATGCGAAGGGTCATAATTTTTATTCTCTTGTTCAAAAGTTTTTTTGGTCTGGAAATGTTTTCTTCTTGATAAAGATTGCAGATATTACTATGATTGTTGTAAGGTTTGGCTTTTTTTGAAAATTTTCTAGTTTACAATTAGATCTTTAAAATGTTTTCCTTTAATTTCAACACATAGTTGTCTAGTCTAATAGAATTCCTATTCATAGATGTTATATATATATATATATAGATATTATTTTTTTAAGCATTTCACTCCAAGAAAGGTGGGAATGCCACTAGCACATGAGCAATAGTAAAGAGGCATGATAGTGGAAAGGATGAAGAGAATAGATCAATGCTTCTGGAGATGTTGATTGACATTGCATTTGAATATTTGGAAGTTATCAGGGAAGCAAGTAAGAGGAAAGGAGTTCCACACATTGAAAGTGCAAGGCATGAAGCTATTGGAGTAGAAGTGACAGTTACATTGAACTGTTTTGACAATGAATTCCATGCAAGGGTGAATGGTGGATTTATAGATTTGAAGGATGGACTCAGGTGAGAAAAACTTTCTGGCACAACACAGGAAACCAACTTTCCTTGCCATAGATGAAGCTATTGATTCAATATATTTGTTCCACCTCAGGTTAGTGGACAGTGTGAGCCCAAACAGAGAGGTGCTGTCATGGAGTTTAGCATCACACATTCTAATTGGAGACAGGGAGGGTTCTCTGTGGTGGGTAACAGAGAGCAGTTTTGTTTTTGAGGCATTAAAGTTAACCAGCCATTTCCTGCGCCAGTCAACAACTGATTGGAGTTTCTTTACGAGACCAACAGTCAGGTTAGTTTTGTTAGCGATGCCAGATTTGCTATTGAAGCAGAAGTAAATAGTAGTGTTGCATGCATAGATGCCTACTTGGGAACTGATGACATTGGGAAGATTGTTAATGAAGATCAGAAACAGTGTAGGGCCCAGGATAGAGCCTAGGGGTACAGCTGCATATTAAAATAATAAGAAAGAACAGTAAGAGTTTTAATTCAGTGTTCTTGGCAATTATTTTTATTTAAAAAAAAAACAGTTCTCAATATAAACAGTAGACCATAATATTATAGAAAATTATTACTAGCATCACTTGAGAATAGAACAAAACTCTGGATTTTAAGTTTAATTTTTATAATTAAATTTGCAATTTTAGTTTCAGTTTTGAAACATAGAAATTTCTGTGTCACAATGGAATCACATTTTTTAAAAAGAAAATATATTACATCAGTTGTCCATGACCTCCATCTTGCAATGATATATATATATATATATATTATATCTCTATCTATAAAAGGCAGGATGTGTGTGTGTGTGTGTAATGAATGCACGGTCACAATTTTTGACAGATTTGCACCAAAATTGACATGCACATGCTCCAAGTTAGCAGAAAGGCCAAGACTGACTTTGTATTTCCCAACTCCCATCAATAGTGGAAATAATCGATTTTTTCATGCTTCTACAGCAGTTTTCATGTAGTTTGTGGCCATTTTGTACTGGCCAGAGTGAGAGCCTATAGCTGGCTGCCACGAATAGGCAGGAAGATTCTATTGGCCAGCGTGAAAGCCCACAGCTGACTGATATGAATGTTAACTAGCATGCAAAAAAATCGATTGAAGTGTGAAAAATTTAAATCTGCATGGCACTTTACTCCAATTGGCTCATTCGCTTGCTTAAACTCAATGTTGATTCTGATTTTGCAGAACTGGGTTGGGTGTGAAAAAGTATTTGTTGTTAACATTTTTTTTTCATTTAGTTTTTCCAGTTACAATTCCTTTTTTAAAGCTGATCATTTTGTGTCAATTTTGTTTAGTTCTTTTTTCGTAACAGATTTAATGTTTAGTATAGAGCTTAGAAAAAATTTGCAGTGTGAGATAGGCAAGAAGTAAGGCATGTAGCATCATCAGCGATTGCTGTATAAGTCGTATGATTTTTGAATCAAGCACGAGCAACACAGGGCCATGCTGCTAATATATATATATATATATGTATTCATAGATGTTATATATATATATATATATATATATATATATATATATGTATTCATAGATGTTATATATATATATATATATATATATATATGTATTCATAGATGTTATATATATATATATATATATATATATATGTATTCATAGATGTTATATATATATATATATATATATATATATATGTATTCATAGATGTTATATATATATATATATATATATATATATATATATGTATTCATAGATGTTATATATATATATATATATATATATAATATGTATTCATAGATGTTATATATATATATATATGTATTCATAGATGTTATATATATATATATATGTATTCATAGATGTTATATATATATATATATGTATTCATAGATGTTTATATATACATATATATATATATGTATTCATAGATGTTATATATATACATATATATATATGTATTCATAGATGTTATATATATATATATATATAATATGTATTCATAGATGTTATATATATATATGTATTCATAGATGTTATATATATATATATATATATATATATAATATGTATTCATAGATGTTATATATATATATATGTATTCATAGATGTTATATATATATATATATATATATATATATATATATGTATTCATAGATGTGTTATATATATATATATATATATATATATATATATAAAACATCTAAATGTCCAGTTTTAGTATATATATAAATATCTATATATATAAAAATTATGTAAATGTTAACTTTTACTGTAGAAATACATTACAAATGAGGGTGAAAATGATTGTCAGTTATCAGGAAATGATGCAATCCCTATTGCCAGAATAGGGTTACTTGTAAAACTTTCTAATATTTTGATTCTTGAAGCCATCCATTTGTTTTTAAATTATCTGATCATTTTTCTTTCTTACACTGATTATTACAAAGAAATCTCGAGAAAAAAAGCGATATCTCATAATCTAATTTACAGCTAAAATAATGGTTAGCTTCCCAGACATCAATTTTACTTTGTTGAACATGTTCTTTCACTGAAAGAATATCATCATCATCTGTTTTATGATTCTGTATTGGTTTTGGAAACCAATTAAAATATAAATTCAGCTAAAAGACATCATAATTTATTTTTCTTTTTCTATTGGTATTGAAATTATGTTTATTTGAAAGCTAAAATTACATTTTTTCCTTCTAAAAAGAAAAGAAAAAGAATCATATGAGTTAAGCATTATGGATGATATAATTATTTCCTTTTATTAATAATGCAGAGTCTAAAGGACGAAAATGTGCCTTCAGGTATTGTTAGGTTCAGTTAGTTAATTGGGAAAGATGGAGAAAATGCACATAATGCCTATTAAATTATTTTTAAGCATTTTGAATCTGAAAACCTTTCATGGCTGCAAAGAGAAGATTTGTTTTAACTTTATGAAACAAGAACTTTCTGAACAAGTTTACAAAAGTAAAAAACAAACATGTTCTTTCTCATCTCTTGCTCTAAAATTTAAATATAATTTTGGTTGACATGTTGTCATCAAATTTTGGGGTATAACACCCTAAAGGCTGAGTTGATGAAAATTTGGATGATAGCTCAGTCAGAAAGTTGATGAGACTTGTCATTCAATAAAAGTGAGGCTGGCAAATTAATAATTATATTTGGAAGTGATGCTGTTATTTCAGAATTATTTTTTAATACTGAAGTTCACCTGAAACAAGGTTCGAGAGCCACTACAGGCAGAATATTACACTTCACATGTTTATGATGAATGGGTTGTGATATGCACAAAAGTGGAAGTGAAGATTATTGGAATAAGAAAGGTAGGTAATGATTGACCAGTGACTTGGAGAGGTTAAGATTGTAGTGTTCAGGGAAGCATCCACAAGGCAGTTTCTTCCAAAGAGTAACAGTTGGAAAAAGCTATCTGAATGGAACTCTTTCTTTTCAATTAAAATGCAGTGGGAATGAGGGTGATTGATTCTGTGGAAGTAGCATTGCCTGGCTTAACAGTAAATCTTTGTACTGGTGGAACTGAAGAATGGAGCTCATTTGAACATTTACCATGGAAATAGCAAAAGGAGTAACAATAGACTTGAGTTGTTGCACCTGTGGGAAAGAGTCTACAGAGTAGAGAATAAGACTTCCTCTACAAGAATCTGTAAACAGTTTTAAACTCTATAAAGAGTAAAAAGTGAGGAGTAGCTGAGTAGCTCCAGTCTGAATATAAGTAGCAATACTCCAAATTTGCATAATCAGACTATTGTGAACATAAAATATGGCAGATGTTGGGTACTTTATGGAACAGTAAAATGAGCTAATCATTTTTCAGAATTTTTAGAAATGGATCCAGTTTGACTCCAAACCAATGACATCCCCTGATTTATTGTTCCCTAGAATTTTTTTTTTTTTGCTATGTAAAGTCAGAATAGGACAGCTTTCAGTCTTATCCTTTTTCAAACATGCTGTCCCAATCTCTGAATGGATCCCTTCTGGAATGGAGTGTTTTAACTACCCACCTCAAATTCCAGCAAAAAACAGTGTGTCCTGGTGCAAGCATGAATGTGCTGCGGCCACCAAATCACTACTTCAAAATCTATCACAAGAAGTGGTGTAATCTGGACCTTACTTCTTTCAGAACCACCTGCAATCACTGTAAGAGAGTCATGGAAAATGCAAAGTGAAGCTACACATGATTTATCCAGGCCAAAGTTGAAAATAAACAAATTGGATCACAAAAATTATGACAGTGGTAAAGCGGCTGTACCCACTATTATAAATGACCCCAAGGTCATATCATCCTCAACAGACAAGGAAAACCTCCTCACCTTGGTCTTTGTCATCTAATGAGTTTGAGGCAAAGATCTTCCTCTCTCTCCTACTTCCCATGTCTCACTTGAGCACAATCTCAGTGATAGACTCATTTCAGCAAGAGAAGTCTCTAGACTTATCAAAAGCCTCAACTTCAAAAAATCCCCTGAACCAGACAAAATTTCAGTGATTATCACCTCAGAATTATCCCAGATTCTAGCTCTGTTACTTAACCACTGCTTGAAGGAGAAATCTTTTCCAAGCATGTGGAAGGTGTCAAGTATATGTCTGGTCTTCAAGAATGTAGGCAACCAATCCTACCCCTCCCAGTATAGTCTCCTCAGTATCATCAGTAAGCTTTTTGAGGCCTTAATCAAGAAGGTCACACAGAATTAATGAGACCTTTGATGACACACATACTGCAAGGACCACAACATTAGATATCTCAAAGACCTTTGACACAGTGTGGTATAAAGGTTTGCTACACAAGCTCTCCAAAAATGGAATCACTGGAAGGGTTTTCCCTGAAGGTGGATAAACACAGACATCTCCAAGAAGTCACTTATCAGATCAATCCTCTTTCTGATTTACATAAATGATATACCTAAAAACATACTCTGCTCTTTTGTAAATGTCTATGCCAATTATGCGATGATATACAGGCATACCATCTTGACGATCAGAGATTGTCAGCTGACCTCTCTTCCAATCTAACACTAACTTTCCAGTGGGCAAAAAACTAGCTGGTTACATTCAGTGCCTCTAAAACCAAACATACCATCACTGCCAATCAGACCCTGAACTACCTCCGGTCATAGTGAATGGATGTTCTCTAGAGGAGGCCCCACACCTCAAGAAGATATTGGGCTTAAAATTCACACACAACTTCAATACGATCCATCACAAAAGATGCAGATAAAATTATTTAATATGTTATAGAGCACTATTTTTTCTTGTGTGCAACCATAGCAAACTCTTTTGGGACCTTCTTGTTTTTATTTTATTATTATTATTATTATTTATATATATATATATATATATATATATATATATATATATATATATATCAGTGGATACTGAGATCAGCATACATCCATGCATATATATATATATATATATATATATATATATATATATATATATATATGTATGTTGATCCTTTATCCACTGATATATATATATATATATATATATATATCATTTCACCCAATGTAAAACTAATATGCAAGGGGTTACTGAGAGCTAAAGAAACAGAAAGGACAATAAAAATAACAGGGTTCAAGAAGAAAGAAGATGGCAATTGACATTGTATTTAAATTTTTGAAGTTTGCACTTGACAGGAAGGTAGGAAGACAGGTGAGATTTCCACATCAAAAGTGCAATAGAAGAAACTATTAGCTTAGAATGTATTGTTATATCTAGCAATTTCAACAGGGAAATTATGAGACCTAGCTGCCAATCTAGCACTGTGCTTAATTTCATGAAGTTGATATGTGAATGAAGAAAGCTCATCCGACCAGTAATCCTGAAAATATTTATAGAAGAGGCAAAGGAAAGCTACTTTATGACAGTGGGAAATTGACTGAAGCGAAGATGCCATGTTAGGACCAATAGCATTGTTGAATCTTCTTTGAATTCTGTCAAGAAACTCTAGACACATTGCAGAAGCACTAGAACAGATGTGGCAACAATATTCAATGCATGGAGAAATTATAGGTTTATAAATGTGCAGGATAGATTCTGGTGAGAAAAATTGTTTAGTATGATGTAGTGAACCTACTTTGCTAGTAGCTGACTTAACAGTTGATACAATATAATCATTCCAATTTATGTCAGTGGAAATATAATATCAATAAAGTTCAGGGAGTTACTCATCTTGAGGTTAGCATTGGCCATGTTGATGGAAGGCAAAAAAAGATGATTGATAATTTAAGATGATTGACAGAGAGCAGTTTTATATAAGTTCCACTTGAGGTTTGGAGGAAAATTGAGACCCAATAGACATTTAACACATAGAACCTCATTGAGAGTGCAACTGCTTATCCTGATAGGAGAACACTCAGGGCATGATGATGGATGTCTCCTCAAGGAGGTACCATTGTTGAGAGAATATTAAGTCTCAAACTCATACCTGACTACAAGTGTAATCCATCACTAAAGATGAAGGTAAAGTAATCAGGTCCCTGTACTGCTCCAGTAAGTATATAACTCCTTATGCTATTCTCTACCTTAAAAAAGAGCTAGATCAGGCTAAAAATGGAATAATATTGCCATATTTTGGTGGGAGCTGCCCGGTCCTCACTTTCTGGTTTTGATAGAGCTCAAAAGAGTCTCCAAATCCTTGTTGGAGAAGAATTATTTTCAACCTCTCTGTCACAGGCTGGATATTGTGAGTCTCTCACTACTCTATCACTACTTCCATAGAAAGTTCATGGATAAACTTCATTCCTTAGTTTCACCAGGTGTAACCTTTAAAGCTAGAACCTGCTATGCCAGTAGCAAACCACCCACATTCCCTCCATATTCCATTGGTGAGAAGTATGTTCCACTCAAACAGCTTCTTTCCATGAACCACTGCTATGTTTCCTCAATCACTACCATCACTACAATCTTAAACTGTTCAAGTCTAGAGTTAACTATTATCTTCCTCTCCTGTCCATACAAACTACCACTTAATGTAACCCTCTACATCAAGTGACCCCGGGCCTTGTATAGGGTGAACCTTACTGTTACAAAAATAATAGTTTTGCTTTTGCAGGACTGAAAATTGCTGCTTAGTCTTCACATTTCAGTCTTGATAGAGTTCAAGAGCATTTATGTGGCCTTGTTGGTGATAAATTATTTTCCATGCTACAATCACCTTTCCCACAGCTGAAACATTGAAAGCCTCTCACAACTCTATTGCTATTTCCATGGAAACTCATATCAAATGTGTACCTGGTTCTTTGATGCCACACTGAATGCAAAGTATATTTTGCATGATCTGAAGCAGGCCATACTACACTAATTTGGAGAATTCATAAAACAAAAAAATACTTGGATTGACATACACTTTATGAAAGCCAAAGGGCTCAATGGTGTTGATAACAACAACAAAGATGAGGACAACAGTCTGCATGTAAACAGTGTAAATAGTGATAACTCCTCATTTCAGATATTTAGGCAGAAATAAAAATGTGGTTCTACAGAAGAATGCTGAGAATACCATGGATAGAATGCATAAGCTGGAATGAAATTTTAATGAAAAAAGAAATTTACAATTGCAATCAGAAAGTTAAAAGTGGGTTAAAGCTTTGAAGAATTATAGAATTTGGTACCATACTAATTGCAAGTTCAGTCCTTATGCTGGTCAGTGGAAATGGTGCAAAAGTACTGAACTGTATTAAAAAGAAGTAAATAAGATATCGTTTGACATTATCAGCAGAATGAGAACAATCTCTCCTTGTAGATTCTCTGAAAGTTAGCGAGGTCAACCAGAAAACTTTGAAATTCTGAAGGCATGATGTCCAAAAAATCATGGTAACAACCAAGATGAGCACAACAATTCACATGTAAATGATGAAGCTTTGTTTGCAGTTCAGACCTGGGATAATTATTTGATGAATTAATTAAAGGTAAAATAAAAAAAAAATAATAGGCTTGGTAAAAGAAAACTGGAGGCAACTGAAATGTGGTTCTTCAGAATGATGTTGAGAACCCAACAAACAGAGCATGCAAGCTATGAAAGAGTCTTAATGAAAATGGAAACAAAAAAGACACTTATACACAGAATCAGACAAACTTTACTAACTACTAAAAAGGATACATTGGAAGTTGAAGGAACATTGCACATAGAAAAAGATAGACCTTAAGAAAGTGAAAGAATATACTGACTGATAAATAGGAAAATAAAAATGATATTAATGTTATGATATCATTTTACTGATTAATGAAATATGGTTTTTCAGAAGGATGGTTAGGATCCCACAAACAGAGCATAGAAGCAGTGAGGAAGTCTTAAGGAAAATCAAAACAAAAAAGACACTTATACTTAGAATCATACAAACTTTACTAAGTGCTAGAAAGGATAGGAACTTAAGGAGGGTCATTATTGTCTACCCCTTGAAGAGACATCACCCTTAAAAGAAGATGATAGACCTTAGGAAAGCGAAAGGATATACTGACTGATAAATAGGAAAATAAAAAAGATATTATTGTTATGATATCATTTTACTGACTGAAACATTACACTTCATCACTCATATTTAACATAACATTTTATTTGACTCCAGACTGTGGCTGTGAGACTAAGATGTCTACAAATTTATATCTACTAGCTTCATTTTCATGCCCGGAATCTAAACATTGTAATTTTTCTTACTACTATAAATGTTATTTTTAGTAATTACATGTGTTTAGAATTCCTATCCCTGTTTTTTATTTAATTTTCTTTCTCACAGAAATTAATAACAACCAACCTAGATCAAGAAGTCCTACTAAAGAAAACTGTGCTTTCCAACAAGAAACAAATATGTATCTCTTTTTATTCCTCAATGAAACCACTCCTATAGCCGATATATAATCCAAAAGTTTCAGTGCTACTTAAATGTCACAAGAAGTTTCATTGAAATGAAGCAACCTTCACATGGTTCAGGGAATAAATACAAAAAGCAAACCCCAAAATATATACCTAACACACAGGCAAAAATAATGGAAAAATCACGCAATAGCTGCATGGGGAGAAAGAAAATAAATGAAAAAAATATAATAGAGGCCAAAGTAGCATAATATATACTTGAGAGTTTATCAACAAGTTCAGTCTATGCAATTAATATTCATCACTGAATTAAGTGCATTGACAAGGAAATAAATTGTAAAGATTGTTATGTATAATAAATGCTTTTTTCATCATTTGGCTATAGACCTATTGACAAGTCTATATATATCAAATATACTAGGTATATGAATCACTGATTGAAAGTAAAAGAAAATAAAGGAAAAAAAATAGCATGTTACTCTTTTTTGAACTGACTTGATCAAATTTGAAGTAATGTAATAATTTACTCTATAAGGAAGATAAATTTGAGAAAATCATCTTGAATTTCAGTCATCAAATCTTATCTAATGAATATGTCAGTTGAAATTTAAAGTAACAGAAGACGACAAGTCATTCATCATCAAGTCCTAATGTCTGACAACATTCTGGATGGACTTGATAGTTTCAGTATTTTTTTTAATCTGCCTTCTAACCACTTAGCTTTACCTTTTTTATTTTCTTTTATTATAGTCTCTTTTTTATTTTGAATTTTCTTGTTCATTTATTGCTTATTTTGCATGTATGCTCTCATCTAATTTGACATTGAGACTCATTATATTCGAAGGATGGTTAAAAAAATGGCATCAAATATGAACAAAATCACCTGACTTGTGCATCTTAATTCAATTTTGATTAGCTTTTTGCATGTTTTTCAGAGTTACCTTCATCTTTTATATCAGGCTACAGTTTGTATAATATGTAATTTAAAGCATTGCTACTCAAAGTGTGGTACACAGACTTGTACTAGTATGTGAACCCTTGGCTACCAGTACATATCTGGTGATAAAGCATGGAAGATGAGTTTCAAAATAAAATACTAACCCTCTAGGTTCTTTGTAGATAAAAGTCAAAGCAGAAAATCCTGATCTCTGTTAAATTATTTGATGACACTTCAACCATTCCGTTTAGCATACATCAGCAGCTGGGACACACTTTTACAGCCAGATTATACCATGCTACTGCCATATAGTTGAATCACCATTATTTCTCCTGTTTTCCAAATGTAAGCAGAAATATCCATTTGCACAGCTTTTTACCAAGAACTGCTATTTTGTGGAATAGACTCCCATGTGGATGCTTCCCTGAATACTTCAATCCTAACCAACTCTTCAAGTCAGGCATCAATCATTGTCTTCTTTATCTTCATGAACTTCACTTCCTACTACTTCTCTTATGCACCTGATGCATCATCACCATTTTAACAGTAATCCTCTACCTTGAATTACTCTTAAGCCTTGTATTAGGGGAACTTTAGTATTAAAAAATAGTTTCTCAGGCATGAGTATTATTAAGACAATGCAGAAATACATTGGGTATTCATTTAATTGTATCATCTTCAATTGAACTAAGATAAACTTACAAAGGAGCATGCTCATTTTTCTTATAAGAAAGAAGACTATATTTATTATTTTTAATCTCCTTTATTCATAATTTTTCATTTTATTACTTACTAATGTTTTTAACCTGTATTACACTGTATGTGACTTTATTTGCTGTAAAAAAAAGTTTATCCTGCCACTGAAAGTGACTCTGATCCCTGAATTTGAATTTGTTTGATTTTCATAGTAGTGCTGTCATATTCTGCTATGGCAACAGAAAACATCTTTGAGTGAAATTAAAAATAAGGTTACTGCAATTGAGTGGCTTTGAAAAATTATGTAATGGAAAGAAAAGTAATGTTAATAATGCAGGGTGCTAAAGGTTAATATTTTTGATATGAGGTTTGCTTATACATTTTTAGAATGTTTTATTACTTATAAAATGGATAATTTAAAAATAATTAACCTTTAATACAGTCATTATATTTTTCTGATGAAGATCAACATTACTATGAGTATTCAGTTAGTGTTTTAATATAGTTATCTCATTTTTTAAGTATATGTCAACATCACTATGATAATCTAATTAACCTTTTACCAATCATATAATAGCACTGATATGTGGCCAATCCTTGACACAATAGGAAAAAATGAAATTAAATATTGTGAGTTTTGTTAATTCAGAGATTTACATTGGTTAAATGTATTAACAAAATTCTCTCATACAAATTTGCTTCAAAAAGTTCCTTGACTGTGAGTGCTGTGATTGGATAGGTAAATAGAAATGTGAATACAATTCTTTGGTACCTACCCTATTTAGTCAGTCTTTTCATGTTCAATCATTACATGAAGCTGTATTGCATTCAAACAGCTGTGAAATCTTTAAGACTGTTCACAAATTCAAGCAATGTACTGATATCTAATCCGGCATCAGGCTTGAGAAATCTTCTGTTAAGAACCTCAGAATACTTGGCTTGACTTTTGGGAAATGTCCTTTCAGTCAAATACACATTTTTGAGTTGCATGCATATTTCAAGGCCAGTCAAGTGATAGTTCAAGATGAAGAGTATTCAGGGTGACCAGTCATCAGCAAAATATGAGAAAATGTAGAAAAGAATTTGTGAAGAGCATTGCCAAGCAATTTTTCAACACTCACTCATGATAAGAAACAGTTAAAAAGTCTTCTTTTTCTGGGGAAGCTCATTTAGGAACTTCCCAATACCACTATGCATTAGCTATATTGAATAAACTAACCCAACAGTCGAGTTTGTATAAAAATCAGGAATTTAGAGAATATACTTTTCACTTAGTAAAATGAAATAGAAATTGGCTGGTGAGTTGTGATTACATTATTTACCAATGTATTTTGTTTTCACAGTACCTATATTATCTAAAGAGCTCTCTCTAAAAATTCAGGATGTGGAATTGATATATACTAAACATTTCAAATATCTTCTTGTACGGAATAGTTATAACAAATTTAGAATGGATTATAAGGAAATTGAACTTAGAATAGTCTGTGCTATGTGTAGTTTCACATAAGACTGCAAACTGATAAAAGACTAAATGTATACAATGGATGAAATGTCGTAAATATGGCAATAAAGATGACAACACTCCGAATGATGTAAATAGTTACAATATCTCATTTCAGAAATATAGACATATGTTAAAAACTAAAATGTTCTTAAATAGCATTTTTTGATCAAGACCTTCATATGGATGCCATATCTCATTTAGAAATAGTTAAACTGTCAGCTTTATACAACCATTTTCTTAGAATGATGATTAAAAATGTATTTAAGTGAATGAAGCCTGTAGGTCTTAGAGAGGACCATCCTTCAAATTTTGTGAACTGGCACTACAATAGCACAAAGAAAGAACTGTACCAAACAGTAGAAACCCCATCACTTGAGTATGTTCAGTAATATTGAAAACTAACATGGATGTTACATGGAAATCAAAGAGAAAATAATGATATAATCAAGATGTTGATAATCCACACTACTTCAAAACAAAATGTTAGGAAGAAATCTCCCATCAATACTGAGAAGAGTGATAACAGTTACTGGACTTGAGAAATCTATTTTCCTGAAAAACTGTTCCAAGAGATTTTATAAATTTCAATAAAAAGTAGAACTGTTATTCAGCCAGTAAATGCCAAAGATCTCCTTATAAGTAGACAACTAATATTATTATTATTATAATTTGTTTAGTTCCCATAATACAAACTAACAACTAAACTGTCACCTCATTTTTCCATTTTGTTTTTACTATTACTTCATGTAGTCTACAGAGGCTGTATTTAGAGTCCTTCCTATTCAGAGCTGTAAGAATTAAGATATTATTATTTCCTGAAAAATATAAATTTCAGTGGAAGTTAACTTAAAATAATTCTTTGCATCATACTGCAAGATTATGTAAAATAATACAACTATTGGAACTAAAGAATCAGTAAAATAATTGAACTTAAAAAAAACAAAAAAACTCTTACATACAGTGGAACCATGGTTCATGAATTGTATTTATTCTTGAAGGCTGTTTATGACCCAAAATGATTGTAATCCAAAATTCCCCCATAGGAATCTATGCAAAATAGATTAATCTGTCCCTGGACCACAGAGGATTGGTTATTTAAATTTTACAACAGCTGTAGCAATACAAGTTAAATTTAATACAACTCGATATGGAATGTTTACTTTTGACTGATGGCTAACTGTAGTCACCTCCAAAGTAGAAGAGCAAGACTGAGTGAAAGTGACAGGAGAAAGTTTAATTGTTTTTGGACAAAGATGACAGGACAAAGAAAACTGTTGTCTATAAAACTGGCTATCCTGCACAAAGGAAAACAAGGTATGAAGCAGGCCTCACAGAAAGACAGATCACAGCCACCAAATTATGCACCTCCCCCTCATGCTTTAACCTACCTTCACTTGCTTATAGTAGTTAAGTATTACCTAAGAATAAAATCTGGTTTACTACTAGAAATTTTTTTTCACTAATGAATAGCGATCTGGCTGAAGGATAATTTTTAAGCCACAAAAAAAGAAACTGCACCCTGTTAATGCACACACAACACAATTTTATACACAAAGGCAATGAAAATCATTAAATCCAACACAAAAAGATAAACATAACACTAAACAAATAAAATATAGATAAAAACTTAATTTAATTTTACCATATCTGTATGGAGGAGAATTGATGGCATAAGTGGAAGGTGAAAAGGAACAGAAGAAATGATATTGTTTGTAAGGTATTGCTTCCATAAAAACCTCAGGGTTCTTTTGGAGTTTTCTTCTCTTTTATCACTATGTGTCACCCAAGACAATTTTTGTTCTGAAAATTTGTTCTTGAACTGATTTGTCCATAATGAGAGGCATTCATAACCTGAAGTTCCACTGTATTTTAAATTTATTCAGATTTCTAACAATCAATCACAGACTGATGAGAAACAAGTTAGCAAAATGGCAAAAATAAATGGAACTATTATTGAGACAACTGATTGAAAAATTTAAAGCTGATATTTATCTTTCTAATTAAGGAAGTTAAATGGGGAAAATGGTTTTATTACTAACTTTTTTTTATTTTGATATTAGCTTTGATTAGATGTTTATGTAACCAGGGATACTGTTGGTAGACTTTATAATTCCAGATATCAGAAGGATAATTTATTAAGCAAATATGTCAAAACTTTCATTCACTTTAATAATTATGAATATATTGACATAGCAAATGCTAATTTTTTCTCATTTGTTTAAGGTTTGAAAAGATATGAAGAGTTGATCAATTAATAATTATTTACATTCTGCTAGAAATTTGATGCAAAATATTAATTCACCTGTTTCTTCTAAGACTGTGAGACCTTCTCCAGATTCATGGAGAGGAATGGACCATTACCCTACTGTGCTGGCCCAGTGCATATTATTGGAGACAGATGGGACATGCTTGACAGGTCATGTCTCTTTTTGATACTTAATTGCCCAAGGGTATTTATGTATGTGAATGTCATGAACCTGACTTGAATTCATATTAGGCTCTTTGATTTCTCCTGCCAAGCCATTATCCATTACACCAACTGCCTATCCAAGCTTACAGTACTTAGTATTCCAAAGTGGTCACCCATCTATGTACTGACCAGGCTCAACATTGCTTAACTTTGTTGATCAGATGAGAACCAATGTTTCAACATGATATGGCCATAAGCAATTAACATATTTAAAGAACAGATATTATCTCCCTTTACTGAAAAGTGATCTTGATGCAAGAAGTTGAAGGATGACAGAATAAAAACTACAATAGTAACATTTGTGGAATTTGATGATCTAACTCTTTAACATGTTGATAACCACTTCAAATGCCAACTTTATAATAGATAGCTTAGGCACTAAAGGTTTTTGATTTGATGTAAAACTTCAGGTGAATCCTTAATATTGAAACACTGTACTTTTGTGCCATATATGAAAACAACTCACCTGTGTTGTTTATTGTTTTAAAAAAGTTTCCAAATTGACTGACTAGTTTGGATATTGGACACTTCTGTTGTTTTTCAATTGATTCATTTATGTGTGACATTTTCGACAAATTTTTGTGATAAAAGTTTGTTTTTTAGTTGTCATTTTTAATTCCTGACTTAGATGCCAGGTACCAGTTAGTTGTTTTAAAAAGACCAAAAAAAACAACTTGTGGTTGTAGCCTTGATGTCAAAGCCACAAAACACAATAATGGATAAGGATCAGCAACGTAATTGATCCTGATTTGGCATCTTGACGTCGCATGACTTCCCTCTGTCTTTTCTCTGATAAGCTTTTTTCCCTGGTGCCTTGACTACATGAGTTTAAGCAAGCATCTAGGTCCCACCTGTTTACTCTTGAAATAGGTAAATGCAACCACCACTTCTACTCCAACAGTTTCTTTTCTCACATACCCTGCTTGTGCAAATTCCTTCTATTTCCTTGCTTTCCTGATAACTACAGTCCTCAAAAATTTAAATACAACATCACTTGCCATCTTCTATCTTCTTAAATCTGGTTCATCGTTTTTCCTTTTCTCAATCTACCTTATACTCAGTCGTTTCTCTTACTTTCACTCCCTGTAGACCCCTGCATACTAGTGGTATTCCTGTCTTGCTTGAGGTGAAATGATTAAAAAAAATCATGGTTAGCATCATAATAAAATCTGGCAATTGCAAGGTAACAATGTGGTTGGCAGTCAATGTGTTAAGGCCATAAGTGCTCAAATGTCGAGGTGTGTCTGAATGCACCCTGCCACTGGAGAGAACTTTATTTCAATACACATCACATGATCAACTAGAAGTAGTAGAAATCTGTACAACTTGGTAAAAGTCATAGGTTTTCAAAACCCATCTGGTACCAAGGGGGTTAACCACTGATATTTGCTATTTTTCACAAAAAAATTCTTTGTTCAAATTTTTAACATTCGATATTTATGTTATTCATGGAAAATCAGCAATTACTGTAAATTTTACAGATTGAAGCTTATTATATGCACAATTATCAAGTATTTGCTTATTGGTGATCATTGACTGATTGTAAGATGTGAAATTCTTTAAAATCTACTGTCTTATCTTCCTTCAACAATAATGATATAACAAAATAATTTTGAACTGTCTTATGAGTCTGAGAAGTTTTTCAGTCACTTTCTTTTGTCTGGGTCTTTCTTGCCAGCCTCGGAATTAATGGTTGACGTGTATACTGAAGTGTTTATTTTGTACAGCACCACTGAGGTGTTTTGAGAGATAGAAACTTGAGAAGATAATCGGAGCAAATATTGGTCATCGTAAGCTTCTTGGATCTCTGTTAGGCTCAATAAAGAGATGTAACTCTTTGCAGTAACTTCTGGGGTCTGTGGAGAATTCTGGTAGGTAGAAAGTAATTGGATATTTCAACATAGTGTAGCATTTCCCATTTTTGGTGTCTCAGTAGAATGCATCATTGTAAAGAAGGTCGAGATTTTAATAATTCTGAAGTTAACTCTATAATTTCTTTTGACCTCGTCAAACATTGTTATTCTTTGTCATAATCTTTGAACTATGTTCTTTTCATATGCTTGTGCTCTGTTTACACAGAAGCCTGTACTAAAAACAACTTAAATAGTTTAGGGTCTGAATAAAATACTGTTTCAGAAATAAGACAGATTTGTATGTAATGGTGCTAACATATTACATTGTTGGATTACTGTCTTTCAATGTATGTCTAGATATTTTAGCTTTGATCTTTCTCTTTCATTACACAGCATTAAGGCAACACAGGCAGTTTTTAAAGATTACATGAAGTGGATATTAAATGTGGTAGAAATTTCTACATTTGAACTTTAGAACTGAAATCACAGGAATTCCCAACTTTACAGATAATGGATTAAAGTATTATTTTCAAATGCATTGGGAATTTTTTCAACAGTTAACATTTCAATAAATATGCATAATGTTTCTGCCTAATTATAATAAATAGATCCTTGAATCTCTACTTTGCATTATTGCTGTTTACAAATTTTGGAAAATATGGCAAAGAACAATATGTAGTAAATCAGTTCACTAAAAGTCAGACTCGAGGTAAACAAGAGTGCTATAACTAATGTAGGGATAGAAACATCTGGGATAACAAACCATATCTGGAGGGAAAAGAGTATGTACTACTCTCTCTTGCACAAAGTCCAGATAATTGACAAGAAGTACTGTTAAGAAATAAGGAAGCTGAAAGAAGCAGCTTATATATAAACTGAATTAATTTGACTTAGCATGGGATTCAACATTATATGGTTTTCTTTACTTGATGTTCAGGAATTCCTCAACTTGGCATAGTTTGGAAATGCCTAAGTGCTTGACATATTTGATACCCTGGAAATAGACAAGCCTGGTGGGTACATTAATGATCAATTTCCAGTGACATTTTTTCTTTCTGGAAGCTGGTTTCCTTTGATCTGATATATTACAGCTAATGAGTTCTTAAACATTTTGTTAACAGTCATTATAGAAAGAAGAGATTGGAATGTCTGAATAATTTTCTATATGCTTCGTTGGTGTTCAAAGTCCAGACTATTTTTAAGCAGGTATTTAAGAGGAGTAGAATATATTATTTTACATTAGGTAATGTTCTTCTTTGAGAATTTGGTATATTTTCTTTTGCATTTCAGAGATTTTCTTATTTGTAGTGTACATTTTGTATGTACTTCTATGTTAAAACCTCTGAGTATTACTGTTGAAAATATCAATCACTAACAAAATAACTTGAAAAATTTTCAGTAGGTTCTAATTATTTAATTGGTAAATTTCATACTAGTATTGAAAGACATATTTTCTTTAGCAGCACTTCTAGATCTTTATGTCAATAGACATTAATTTTACTGTTTAAAAAACAGCTATTTTTAATTAAACACATGGATTAAACAGGGTTGGTGCAAGGATCTCACCCATCCTTCAATCTAAGATAGGAGCTCACACACTACTACATGTAAATTTTCATAAGGTAGTATTTATATGAAATAGAAATTTTATTGTTAATCTAATTATGTACAGTAATCTATCATGTGCAATATAGGTGAAGAATTCAAGTACAAAAAATGAATATAAATACAATGTATTTAAATATAAATTAGAGACATAACAGATCATTCCATCTTAAATAAATCTACAATGTTTGCAGCAATTTTTAACATCAACTTGAAATTTTTCTTGTTAAAAATTTAAGTAATTTTAACACATTCAACATTATGGATAAACAATAGTAAATTTTATATAGAGTTTTTTTGAGACTTAGCATGAGGAAAGCAGATTCATGGATTTGAAGAAAAAATATCCCTGAATGATGCCAAAATCCACAAAGAAATTTTGTCCTTTAATTGTCATTTGTGCTTAGTTTAATTTGTAAAATACATAGGTGAAAAAATCAAAACAAATATTGATAGTGAGAGTTACAAAGAAATTCCCGGGGCCCCCAATCAGGGTTGCCCTACTCCAGGTCTGGGTTTTTGGTGGGTAGTATATACTGGCCTTGGCATTAAATATGTTTATAGTAATAAGAGCTAATATACATTGAAGAGGGAAAGCAGTTGACTCCAAAAATGATATCTTAAGTGTATAAAAGGAAGTCAGGCATGTCAGAACATGTATAGACAGGAAAGGGAGCAATCACCCTCTTTTGAATGAGCTTAAATTAATGTTGTAGCTCAGCAGAGGCTATTTAGGTTGAAAAACAAAGTGTTATGTAAGTAAGTTGAATTCCATGTGGGTGCGTGTAAACACCAAATTGTCAATGTTTTCTACATGAAAAATTCATATTTGTGTTAATCTGCACTGTAATACTGTAATAAATGGATTGCTTTTGTCTATAAGAATCTTTCATGTTTTTTTGTTTCTTTCCATGAGAGATAAAGATGCAATTCATTGAAGTATACATTTGAGGAATGTCAAAGAATGCATCAGTTGAAATGAGATTTCTATTGCAATTAACTCTTGGAATAACTGTCAGTTTGAGTTCGTATATTTCACTTTCAAGCATTATTCTGGAAAGGCTCCTGCTCTCTGACCTGCTGAACCTCAGCCAAACAACACTGAACTTGCTACCTGTCTAGCATGACAAGCTATAATAATATTAATAATCTTTTAGCAATACCAGCAACTTAATATTGTTATGTCTAGAATTGGTAAATTTTGTCTAGTTTTCTTATTTTCTCTGTTCTTTCTGCTTGGGTCTTAAATACAACACTAAATATGTGTACTATCATGTGTATTGTGCTGTTTCAAAAGTATTTTCAGTTTTTAATCATTGAGAAGCTCTCAAGAGTGTATAATGTTCTCCTTGGCTGTTAGCAAATGAGATAGCCAACATGCTACTTAAGCTTGTGTAAATAGATGACAAAAAATGGTTTAGAAGAGATAACAAAAAGACAAAATTTACTAAGAGCTCCAAAGGATGATATCCACATGTAAAAAAAAAAGGCTAAAAATAATGGAAGCATTCTTAATAGAAAAGAAAAAAACCAACACTCAATATCATCAGTTATGAACACAACCACAATCTAGTGCCCATGTTTGGAAAATAAAACATTCCTCTAACTCTAGATGCAAACATTCAATTAAAAATATAATCATCCTTGATAATGGCTAAAAGGATAGCTGAAAATGCTCAGACATACAGAACATTTGAACAATTATTACATAATTTATGCCCAGGAAAGGAAAAAAAATATAACACAAGAAAAATTAAATAAAAGACTTAACCATAGTATCTTGTCAGTCATTTTTAACAAAACTTGCATAAAAGAGGGATTGCTGCTCAAATACACAATTATATATATATATATATATATAGATAGATAGAACAATATTGGGGAAATTGTATAACAAAGGGGAAAAGTTTACTTGTGACATGTTTCATTGGACTAAAATTTATGTTGGTGTAACTACACATGCACATGAATGAGGGGTGCAAGGGATTTAAAAAATTTTTTTTTATATCTAGCAGAATTCATTTAGATATAAAAAATTTTTACTTTGTCATACATTATTTTCATATAATAATAATAATATGGTGCATTGACATGTTAATATGTATATTTCTTCTTGCTAAATTAAGATGGGCTTTAGTAAATAATCTGTTTGGATTGTTGGATATTTTGCTTTAACTAGATGGCCATGTCCACTAAGAGGTTGACACAATGGGTATTTTTGTTTATGATCAGGACTAGAGGGGAGTGTATAATGACCAGCTGTTTTTTCACTCAGTCAGATGCTATCTGAGTGGACTCAGTCTAATTGGCCTCCATCAGTAAGGTCATGCTTTGATATTATCAAACCTCTCATCATATCACGCATGTTTGGTTGCAATCAAGAGCCTGGTATACCCTTATCAGACTGGGTGAAATGCATATATATTGGGTTTCATATATTTCTTTATAAGTATCACTATCTTGGCATGATCCAACTCTCTCTCTCACCCTCTCTCTCAATAAAAATAGAGGAGGTTGTTTTTAAATTAGTAGTCCAAAAAAAAACTCACAAAAACGTCCAAAAATCAGACCGTGCCAACAGTACTTTTAATAAAAAACACAAAATTCATAATTTTACCCTCCAACACTCTATCTATAAAAATTTGAAAATCAATTAGTTACCATCACCTCCAAGACAATCAGAGATTTAGTTAAGGAAATAAATAGATCCAACACCACTTCAGATACCAGGATTTATGAAATAAAGTACCTACAATGTGGACATAGTTACATTGAGGCATGAAGGAATATAAAGCCTGCATCTATAAACATAAGGGAGAGCTACTTTGCAACAACCCTTCAAATTTATTCATAATACAAAGGAAAAAAACTGGCAATAACTTTGATTTTATAAATGCCACCCTAATTAAAAAAAAGAACATAACTCTTTACACAGATAATACTTTGAGAGAATTCTGATAAATATTTTACCATCTATAAACACATGTCAAACATAATATATTACATCACAAATTTTTATAAAATCCGTACTTAAGCATCTAAGATGTATAGACCAACTACTCCCACCACTATAACCAGTGTTAAGTAAAAAACTCACCAAATCAACATACAAACACCAAACAAATAAAAATGGCTACTGGACACACACAAATTAATATACATTATTATCCAAATCCTGCATAGAGAAAAGTAGAATCTTACACTTACACACATAAACATATGAGTACTGCTTGAGAAAAGAGAGGAATGTGAAGTTTGCATAATCAATGAAAAACAAACAGCACAAAAATGAAAAATACCAGAAACTTTTTTTTCTTTTTCTCTATGTCTCACTCTCTGATGAAGCTTTAATAAAGGTGAAACATGTTAGATTTATAATCATCCTATTGGATTCAGATTCATATTTAATCTATATTTGATCATATATATATATATATATATATATATATGAATGAGAGGGAAGCTGAAGACTTTTCAGCTTGACCCATTTTCCAAAATTTGCAGTTTAATGATTGAAAATCATAATACTTCATTTTGTGAACTTTTTATCATTGCCACCCTCAAGAATAGTGGAATCAGAAAAAGGTGAGATGAATTAGTATATATTCCTGAGAATATATAAAGATAAATAAAAGTGACTTGATATTGTCATTCAACTTACAAGTTATTCATGAATAACTAGAGAGCAACAGTGACAATACAAAATTGAGTTATGTCAAAATGAAAAGAGAAAGTAAATACTTTTTTGCATTTTAAACATTTTAATCTCATCTGGTATATTAATAGAATGATAGAAGATTTAATACTATTGATAAAATTTTTTATTTTAGGATAAACTATATTTGAGGAGTAATTTACTTGCTACCTATTAGATTAAATACCACTTTAGAAATAATGACATATCTATGAAAAGTTCACAAATGCAGACAAATGCTCTAAATTAAAAAAATGAAACAGGGAAAAGTTTTAAATTTTTGTGTCATATATTTGAGTATTATTTTCTGCAAATATATTTAGATGTTAAACTTATTTTCTTTTAAGATGGAATTTGAGATGTCTGTTTCTTGAGCTCGACAGTTTATATAAAGAAAAACAACTCCATTTTAGAGAGTAAATGATTTTTTCAACCAATAATGAATAGAACAGCTTTCAAGACAAGATGTAATTAAAAGAAATTTTATATAAAAATTTCTGTAAGTTTCTAGTCTGCTTGTCATGTTAAAGGAAAACAGAATGTGATGAAGTGGGTACTGTGAACACAAACACAAAATGGCTTATACTGTATGTGTTCCCTGGTGGTAGGCAACTACTGCTTAGTCATGCCACTACAATTGTTGATGTCTTAGTTTCATTGCAATATGAGTTTAAAATTAGTAAAAACTAGCAACATAAAATATAAAGTGTTATAGAAAATCATCAGTAGAAAAGATGTAATTTGTATTTTCCAAATATATACAAGATCTGATCAAAAAGTGTTTGGACTGTTGCTATATTAATAGAGCTAAAGGGCACAGAGTGAAGCCACTTGGCATAGATAGACCTTGAACTCATGCACGCTAAATTATAACAGTCTCATTTGCTTTCCTTGTTCATAGCTATATTTAGAAGGAAAGTGTGTAGAGTGGGGCCATCATCTTAATTGTGTTGAGGAAGAGAAAATCTTTTTAAAAACAGTCATAACAGATGATGATTTGTGGATCTATGGCTATGACCACAAAAACAAGGCTCAGTCTTTGTGGTGGAAGACCCCAATCTCTCCATGACTAAAGAAAGCATGAATTAGTCTATTATAATGCCATTATTCTATGGCTATTGTTATAACACACTCTTACTTATATAATGTACTTTGTATAAGGATTCTCTATATGTAATGCTTCAGTTACTTGCCGTAAAACCTGTATAGTTAGTCTGAAGACTGACTCTAAATGGCTACATATGACCTGGAGCTCTTTATAGCAATGGACTAGTTCATATAGTTATCAGGGTGTACTACTTTCTTTTAAAAATAATACTTTTATAAATATTTTATTTTTATTAGTGTCAGTATCAGTGGCGTAGCTAGAGTAAATGTCACCTGGGGCGCTCCGCTCAAATGTCACCCCAATGACTCCGATTCACCCTATGCTGAATGGTTAGCTGTAGCTAAATTTTCATACATACTCTACCTCTACTTTACTCTACTGACCAGTACATTACTGTTTACATGTATGATCCAAGACAAAATCCAATACCAAGATTGTAGCAACTGAAACACATCAAAAGCTGAAAACATTGCTATTTTTCCTACTCACAAATTTCCCGACAATTGATTAGAAAATTTCTGACGGGGGACAAAACTGGGGGTGTCATAAATTATTTTTTCTCATATGCCCGCCTGCGAAACCCTGTGTCTCCACCACTGTTTTCAGACTATTTTTGGCACCTTATCCTGGTTGAAAAATTTTGTTGGGGATGACATTGTGTCACCCCTCCTGTGCTGGCACCCAGGGCGGTCCGCCCCTTCGCCTCCCCCCCTAGCTACGCCACTAGTCAGTATATCCCTCTCTTCTTTCTGGAGAGTTTGTCAGCATACTTAACTTAGTAGTGTTTCTGTCTTGGATCAACTTCCAGTTCTTCAGTACACTTTCTTTTACTTGAACTTGTTTTTGTAGGTTCCATGATTTGTTGTGGCGCTGGCACATCAAAAATGTCATATAGCATTTTTATCAGTTCTTCCAGTATTTCTGATATTTCACCAATGAATCTTTTTTTCAGCTTATTATAGTATAAACTTTGTACAAATTTTTTTCCCTTTCACCATGTAAATCAATTTCTCAATTCCTGCTGATATTATGCCATCTTCTGATGTTTCTTTGTCATCATTATATTTATTACTGACCTTGAAATTTTTAGTGTCACTTTTGTTAAGCATTTGTATTTTTCAACTTGATGGTGATAATGTATTGAACACTGATTTTACTGAATTTTGCCAGCGACATGCTTCATGGTGTGTTGGTGTTAGGTGTTATCTGGTAAATTCTCAGAAAGTTTTGAAGTGCTTCCTCACTTACTTTCTCAAAATTTGCTTTCTTCAATGCTCTTTTGAGCATTCTGCTTGTCTATTTGACTTTGGGTGATAAGGCAAGTTCGTAATATGTTCAATGAAGAACATTTTACAAAAGTCTTCAAATGCTTTAACCATGACTTACATTCCATTATCAGAGATATTGTATGTGGTATGCGATATCTTTCAAACAGTTCCTACAAGAAATTCACTGTCACTGAAGATGTTGGACTTTTGCACCTACACATTTCCAGCCATTTAGTGAAACTATCAATTACCCTAAAATAATATGATCCATTTATATGACCTGCAAAATCTCTATTCACTCTTGACCACAGCATGTCTGTCTTTGTCCAAGGTTCTATCTTTGTGATAGATAGTTTTGCTGCCACAGTATAGCCATTTTTTTCCTCATTTGATTCTTGCAGTGTGACTTTATATGTCCTCCTTTACCACACTTGTAACATTCCACATTTTTAAAGGAATAGTCATTTCCAAGATATAATTTACCATATCTGAAACAAAGATTTATTCTCCTTTTTGTACATTTGTCCTTTGCTTGTACCAATGAACATTCTTTTACTGAATTTCTTCAGCATCATGTTTCAGTTTTACCACTGTCTTTCAATCATTCATAATTTATTGTAGTGTAATATTGATTTAGTCAATTTTGGTAAAATTTTTGCTTGCATTTCAGCATCTTTTTAAGCTGTTAACTCTTGCATGAAAATTAATCCTTTGAAGATATCTGGAGTCATTTCATTTATTGTAAACCTTTCACATTCCCTGTTGATGATACCAGGATACATGTTAAAATCTTTGTTCTTTTTCTTGGTTAGATTTTAGCATCTTCAACTAGCATTAATCAGAGAGCTCTTGTCACTAAAGATTTTTGTCAGAATATATACTGTGTCTTCAAACCCAATTTCACCTAGTTTTCTTGGCAAAATGTAATTATAATATTTTTCATACTTATTGGAGCTATTTTTCTCAAAAACAATTTTGTTTTTCTTTCATCTTCCCAGCCACTGCTTTCTTGATTCAATATTTGTTCATATGAAAGTATGCAGAAAAAGTCAGTTCCTCATCAGGATTGTATATAAATTCTGATATGGTATTTCAGTGTCTGATGTAAAAGATGTTGACCAATTTTTTATTTTCTTTAGAATTATATCCAACAACTCTTGTTGTTTTTGTAGTTCTAGAAACTGTTGATTCTGTTGTTGTTGCTGTTGAATTTCAACTATGGAAGTTGAAATTTTCTCCATATTTGCAAGAATATGTTATTTTTTTTTTAAACCAACATGGTTGAAATTCTCATATCTCTAGTTACAACTTGTATGAATTTCCAAAATCCATGTTACAGTGTTCACATTCAGATTTCGAAATTCTCGACACAATAGTTATAAATCATCTGAGTTCCAAATCTCTCATCATCACTATTATAATACCATTATTCTATGGCTATTGATATAACACACTCTTATTTATATAAAATACTTTGTATAAGGATTCTCTACACATAAGGCTTACTCCCAATGGCTATATCTGACCTGGAGCTCTTTATTGTAAGGGAGTTGTTCATATAGTCACTGGGGGTATATTTTTTACTCCACAGCAGCGTTAAAGCAATGTGAAGATATTTTTGACAGTTTTCTTTAACTACAAGGGCATTATTCATCAGGTATATTTTCCACCTTGTCAGACAGTAAACAAAGAGTACTACTGTGACATGTTGCAGTGTTTGCGGAATTCTTTTCATCAGAAAAGGAAAAGAAAATGTGTCTGGTGAGTGGCAACTTCAGCATGACAACACACCTGTCCATTCTGTAGAGCTTGCACAACAATTTTTGGTCATGTACAACAATCACCATTCAGTGGATGCTACACTGGATAAAGTATGTGATTTCAGAGTGGTGGGGACTACTTTGAAAGAGATTAAATACCAAACTGATAGATGTTGTAGTTTTCTTTTTATAGCACCAGTCCCAATAAGATACCATTTGATCACACCTCATATAAGGGGTGCTGAAAAGATTTTGGTTTCAGCAATAATGTATTCCTTATAAAATTCTGATGTTTGTTGTCATTTGGTCAGACTTTTGCAAGTGAATCAGGCTGAGAATATTTTTAGGATCTCCTCAGATTTTATTAGAAAGATTTGTTAAATTTCAACATAATGTAATGATAATTGTTTCGTCAATGAATGCCAAATGTTTTCTCTAGGGAAACAGCTATCACACAATTACCATATACATATATGAATACATGTACACCCATATATATGCATATATAGTTACATATGAACACACACACACACACACACACATATATATATAGAATGTGAAAGACAAGAAACATGTAATTAAATTTTTATTCAATTTTCCAACATTCTTTCATTTTGTTCATTTGGTGGGAGTAAGGAAGTGCAAATATTGTCTATATTGTCCATTGTCCCAAGCAATTTTGGCCAAATCTTTAGTCATTTTCAAGGCTTGTTTTTAGGAGTTATTATTTTTTCTGCATGTTTGACTGTTTAAAATGTATTTAAAATGTATGTGTGGTGATAAAACTAAATAAAAATTAATCAAATTCTCCTAAAGAAAGGTTGCTGCCTAAATATACATTAATATATATATATATATATATATATATACACACACAATAAAATAAGCTCATCTACACTTACCCTGACATTGATAACCATACTTTGGAATCTTTGTTTTGTTGTCTATGATTTTTATAAAATATTTTTCTGGTGGTTAGCAAATAAATATAGGTATTTATTTTTTTTTAAATCTGTAACCCTCTAGTTTCATACAGGCACCACAGGTACTGCTGCAGCAGTAGCAGGGGTTTTTCCTATGCAAGTACGCCTGATGGAACCCAACCGTCTCCAAGCTAGTTTTGAATTTTCCTTGAATTTTTCTTCTCCTAGACAAGAAAAACTGAAGTATTGTCTCATATTCATCATTTGATCTTCAATACAAATGCTTTTAGTGAACAACAAAAACAAAGGAATTGGCCTTGCTGTTCCAATAATTTTCATGGAGAGGACTCTGTGTGTGTATCATAAAAAGGCTTAAACACTAATATTCCATGGTCATAACTTATTCCATTGAAATCGTAAATACGATCCAATTCATCAGACCTACAAATTCAAAAAGAAATATATATATATATATATATATATGATAAAATATAGTTTTAAGAATGGATCAATCCTGGATATTCAACACTTTTACCCATAAATATAAAATAATATATAAATAATATATATATATATATATATATATATATATATATATAATAAATAAATAATTATATAATATATATATATATATATATATATATAATATATGAATAATTATATATATATATATATATATATATATATAATCAGAACAGACATTAAATTTTTTTATTTGATTCTGCAAAATTGACAAAAATAAACGGTTGAGCAATATGATTAATTTATTGCTGCTGTTTTAAAATTTAAACTTAAAAACATTGAAAATAAAATCAGTGCATTTTTTCAAGTTGATCTATGTTGGAATTCTTTTAAAAATTGGCTGTCATTCTGTGCAAACATTATTTCATACTGAATTTTTTGCCTTAAAAGCTTTTGTGGGGAACAACAAGAACAGAACAAGAGTTATGATCCAAGCAAATATTATTTTGCAATTCTTATGCCAGTTGTATACAGACTATTGTTTCTTTTGCTCTTACCAGTTCCTCTTTTCTGAGGATCACACTTAAGATACTCAGTTCTTGTTCACACACACACACACACACACACATATATATATGATAAAAACATAGTTTTAAGTTATGCTATATTTATTGGTTACAGTGCTTTTAAGCATGAATCAGACTGTCACTGTGGGTTGTTGACCTCAATGTCCACTTATATATATATACGTTTTTTATTCTAGTGCTTCAGTGTACATAACAAGAAATTTGTTAGAATTATCTTCAAATTCCCTCTCATATATATATATATATATATATATGAGCAGAAAGCTTTTCATTCATACATGTTTCATTGAATGTAACAGATAATGAAAATATGTTTTCTTTTTATTAAACTGTCAGTAGCCACAGTCTCTTAGCCCCTCAAAAAGAAAAACTGTAAGAACATTAGAAAAACTTAATGGAAAACTTATAAGATTTTCCTTATCTGTCACATTCAATGAAACATATATAGATTAATAGAAGAAAATTGTGACATTCTGAATATGCCTTTCAATTCATTCCAGGTTAAATGTATAGACAATATAGCAGTATGCTTGCATATACTAATCAGGATGTACACAGGTGTAAAAAATATATGGTGTGAATGAACAGCGCAAAGATCTCATATCAATACATTGTATATTTTCTTTGGGTGTTAGTACAGCAGTATGCTTTTGAATGTATACAAATTTTCTTTGAACACTCCTTTAAAGAATGTTTATTAATTTTTTTATTTTTAAAAACTTTCTTCAAACTCTCCTTTAAAAAATAAGAAAATATAAAAATATAATAATTTGCCTACTTACTGGAAGTGAATAATTATTAATCCTGAACTTATTTCAATATCATTTGCATCAATTCCTATTCATACCTTTCCCAAGTATATTAGTACCACATAATTGCTGATTATCACTGCTCACTCATTCCATTTACTCTACTGCTATCCACTCCCTCTATATCACCTCCACTGATATTTTCTTTCAAGAAATGTATTTATAATTTGAGCAATTCTGGTTGATGTGGTGACAAGTAAAAACATGTTTCTTTTTACAGTTTAGCTAGAAATAGCAGTTTGTATCCAAAATTGGCAACCTCTAGTAACCTTTGAGGTCATTGCTATCTTTTCCATATTCATTTTCATGTCTAGTTACCATTTTGGAGTAATTTTCAATCCCCAAAGTCCATTTGTTTGTCAGGCCATAACACACACATGAATACCATTTAGTTGATTTAAAAGCAAATATCTGTTGACTTTTGAGTAATAGGTACTTATTTCATTAATTATTTAGACTAGTATGCTCATCTTTGTTGTTTAGATAACTACATTATAGCTGTTGCATTCCATGGATTTTATTATATTGCCTGCAGTTCTGCAATCAGTTACTGTCTTCATTTACAGATTAATTCAGATTAGTATCCTTATTGTTGTTGTTGTTTTCAATGTAACATTTTTGCTATCCTTCTTGAATTCTCTGTTGGTACTGTTGGGTGTTTGAAATCCTCACAAAAGGTTTTTCCTTAATATTTAATAAATTACAAATTAGATTTTCATGATTAGTCAAGTACCTTTTTGTCTGTAATAATTGTGGTAGAAACATATGCAAAGATCATGTTAACCTTCTTGTTTATTTCTTAGAATATGAAGAAAAGAGTTGAAAAAGAGTAAGATTGATTGATCATAAATAGTTTTTAAAAATCATACTGAAATTAAAATGAAAACTATTTTTGCATATTTGAGTTTTAAGACTGAAATTTCATTATTTTAATATTAGCTTTTTAATTTGCTTTTACAAAATAAAATCTTAAGTTTGTTTCTTTTTTTATTTCTATTTCTCTTATAAAATCCAGAAAGAACACTCAAGGGATTTGTAACAATAATGTTTACAACTGATATATACTAGTTTTAATTGGTGCATTTGAAAACCTCATTGTAGTAATATGTGACAGTGTCTCACAGTATTAACGGAGAATAAGTATGAATCATATAACTGATAATCTGTAGTGAATGCACATCAGTACAGACACAAGAGGCCCTGGATTATGTGTGGACATGTTTGTCAATTCCAGTTACATTCGAATTTTCAATGTTAGTAGTGGGGCAGCTTGGCTTGTCTAGATATGGACGTCTGCAACAGGTCAAGATTCGGGCTTTGTAAGATGCCTCATGCTAATAAAAGCAATGGGAAAACCAGAAGTCAGCAGCTAGCAAGACATGGTGTCTTGTGATGTCAGTCCCATGGGCACTTTGTTCCTTGCTGTGGTTTCCGAGGTAGTATTATTCTTGTTACCTCCCACTTCTTTCCCCTCTCTGCGCATTACCCCCATAGTTATTGGAGAGCAATCAGTTAAGTTTTTTCCCCAATCTCAACACACTCTTTGCTTACATTACCATAAAAAGTTAAGATTTTTTGCAAAATCTTTTTACTTTCTCATTGCATCTCTCTGCATCAAAGAATTGGGCTGATGCTATAAATTGATTAGTCAGTCTAAACAAATGCAGTTATATATACTGAAATTGGATATATATGTTAATGTTTGTGTAGTATCTCTATCACTTTCTAATCAATATGAGATATGGAACATCCTAATAGATGTTATCTTTATTCAATTTTTTCACCCTTTTGAATGCTAGTTTGCTTAGCATACTAATAACCATAGTTTTTTATTGACTTTTTTAAATACTATGTCCTTTGAGAAACAGGAGATCATGCTTATTCCATTATGTTATTATCTATGAATTGCCATACATTCTTAGGAAAGATAGTGGAGTAGTTTTCTATTGCCTTCTCCACAGTTTTGGAATTCAGAGTTTACTATCTCCTAGACAAGTCGAGAGAATGAAGTGTACTCTAGTATTTAACCACATAGCTGGGGTAGGGTGAAGAGTTGTATTCATACCTTTTCCAAAGTCTTTTGTGTGAAAGTGAATGCAAGAGTATTGTATGGAATTTGAAGTCTGCTCTCCAATCCTAATTTTTTTGCTGATGATCTTTATGCTACATGCACAATCGGTTTATCCTATTTTTAACAGTTATGCACTATTATAAATGGTTTTGTTGTCTTTAATTCTAACCTCACTCCATTTTTGTGCTTTTCTTTTTGTTTGTGATCTGCTATGTCTCATTAGCTGGCCTAAAATTATGGCTTTTTGTACCCATCCAATGTCATCTTTAGGGTTTATTTATAATGAAGGGGAATGCTGACTAAATGATAGTGCATTTGATGAATGAATAATAGGAAATGTAAATCTTTCATTACTTAATATCAATTTTTATTTCACTCTTGATTTTGCCAGTTACTCTTGGCCAGAACATGGGATGTTTGTACACTTGTCTGACATGTAGTTGTTACATTCTATTTACAATCCTCCCTAAGATGGTTGTTTATATAATCACATGTATTATGAATCTTTTTGATGCTTACAAAAGCAGATAGAGGTACGAGGGTATATACTTCTGCATTCAGTGGAAACATTGCACATAACTTCATTGTTCTGACCTGAAATTGTGTAAAAAAACCTATTGTGGAATAATACTTTTCTTTTCTGCTTTTTTTAAAATCATTTCACCCCAAGCAAGGCAGGAATGCCACTAGTACACAGGGGAATACAGGGAATGAAACTAAGAGAAAAAAAAACTGAGTATAATGAGGATTGAGGAAAGGACAAAAGATGAATGGGATTCAAGAAATAGATGACAATTGATATTGCATTTAAATTTTTGAAGATTTTATTTATCAGAGAAGCAAGTAAATGGAAGGGAGTTCAATATGCAGGAAGTATGAAAAAAGAAAATGTTGAGGTAGAAGTGGTGGTTGCATTTAGCTGTTTCATTTCTTAGCTTTATGTTTGCTATTTTAAGATTTTCTATATTAGATGGTGTATTTCTGAAAGTATTGTGACTGTATACGCTTGCATCAGTTTAATTCTGAAGAATTATATTCAGTATGGGAAATGCTAATGATCACTATATACATAAGGACCAAATGCAGATCAAATATGGATTGGAAACCAACAGAATTATAAGATCAAGAACAAAGGGGAAATGTTTATCAGTCTAATGTGTTTCACTTTTAATAAAACTTCATCAAAGAATGAGATATGGAGAAAAAAAAGAAATTCTACAATTTTTTTGTGTTGTGTGATTTTTATTGGCTATGCAGGCTTCCTGTGCATTTGATCTGTTAAGCATCATTAGTATAATTTATGGCATTCTGAACTAAAGGAAAGCTATTGTAGCTCCAAAGATTTAATGCATTTCAAGCCTAACTGATAAAAATGTATGTAAATGTATGATAATTCTAGTTTCTCTCTGTGGGATTCAGATGATAACATGTATGTGTGTGTGTATAGTAGGCACTATTTATGTTTGGTGGTTGTCCACATATTCATTTGGGGACATTTTTATGTAAATACAGGTTGTGATAGATAAACATACATTAGAGTCTTTAAAAATGAGGATGCATTGCACATGGAGAGAAAGCAAAAATTGATTTTAATGTTAATTTTCAAGTACAAAATGTAGAACAGAAAATTTATTGATATGCTTCATTATAATATATCAATGGTGGGTAAGTATGAATGGGAGAAGATTCAAAATGATCTGAGTTTGAGAACTTTAGAAATAATTATCAAAGTACAGGAGAATGTGTTCTTCTTGAAAGAGAAGCTTTGATATATATAATTAGTTCTCTGGTAAAGTGGGTGTAATTAAGTAAAAACTAATTGTATGCCAGGTGGTTTGAATTTTCATAAATTTGGCATATATGCATGTTTTAAAATTCTTGCAAAAGAAGAAACAAAAGATGAATGTATAGTAAGAATATAACTCTGTCTGCAACACTTAAAAAACTTCTGTACTGCATTGTCGATATAGTATGTTCAAACTAAGAAGAAATGTACTTATGCATATAGATATGCTGGCACAGATAAACTGATACTCAAATATAATAGTAATAATAATAATAATAATAATAATGGTAGCAAAAGTAATAAGAGACAATATTTTTGATTCACTTGGATCTGTGAAAATTTGAAAACTGTCTACTGGAAAAACTAAAACAAAAAAAATATCAGATTGTTCACAAAATACAAAGCAAACTAATGGAATTCCACTTAATTGTGCTGATTTTGTCTTTGAGATTAATCTTGAAATTTCTTCGACTGTAGACTGTAATTAGCAGATATTGTTGCAACTGGCTTTGTTAAATATTTGAGTTATTAGCTATCAAACAGGCAGGCTCCAAATATAATTTTGTTGTCGGAACAGTGGAGGAAACATCTAAGTTGGCTTTCTATATTTGTAAGGGATCCTGGTAAGACAAAGACAAAGCAGTGTCTGCCAAATTTATCATACATTTATTTTACTTTCAGACTTTTTTGTTTTTAAAACTTTTGGCATAATGAATGCCAGACATAATAAATATCTTTTTTCCCCTCTTCAATTCTCTTTTATATTTCTGTAGCTTCTTTGACCACATAAGTCATTGTAATCAAAGATTATATCATGGTAAGAAGGAATAATGTATTATCATCAAAATTGTTTTAATTTCTGACTACTTTCTTTATTCTTCTTTTTCCTGAGTAAACTAAATGTTTCCCTTCAGTTAAAACATGATATTTTTTAAAAATTATTTTAATTTTGACATATATTTTTAAGTCTTTCCTTACCACCTTAGGTTAAGAATTTATTGATTTATTTAAAACACATTAAGTTTATCATATTTTTAACGGATAAAAAAATATTTAATTCATTTAAAAAACAGACAGGTATATTATGATTTAAATACTGCAGATGATTGTGTTATTTACATTTAATTTACAGGATTTGTTGTCTCGACTTAACTTTAACATTGTTTTTGTAATTCACATTTTAGAAAACACTTTGGTAAATTCATTTCATTTAAGTAAAGCATTTCTCTTTTACACAAATTGTTTTGTCTAATTTCATGAGATGATCAGTGTTATATATATATTATATTCACTTATGTGAAAATACCTTTGGGAATTGAATGAATCTACCTCTTCTACCTGCAGCTATGGATTAATTAGTAGTAAATTGTCAGTAAATCATTATGGCCCCAAAAATCTTAGAATCTAAAAATATTTTCTGACTTTAAATAACTTACAAAAGTTACTAAGCCTTAAAAATGAATGAATGAATGAAATAACACTTGTAGAAATGTAGATTAATAATGAAGAGGAATGACATTTCAAATCTGGGTAATGTCACATTCTTTGTATGAAGAACTGGAACACTCTAATGTCTTTTTTCATTAGTCTCCAGCCAAAGGCAAAAAGTACAAATAAAAAGACTAAATTAATTTTCTTTTCTATGGTGAAACAGACTTAAAATGATGAATCTTTTTCACTAATTTCCATGATAAAAATAAAAACCCGAAGTCATCAACCTGGATTGTGGACTAACAAAATAAACAGACCAAGCAGAAGCAGATTCACATAGTCATTAAATAAGTATTGTCATAACCAATGCCAATATCTTATTATTATTGTTGATGTCATATACCCCAAAAATTTTGAATTGGTAAGAGACTAAAGGAAAAATCTTAAAATACTACATTCTTATTACTTTTTTTCAAGCTGAAATATTAAGACAAAGAGTACACCATTATTTACATTTGGACTACTATCCTCATCTTTCTTATTGGTATCATACCATTTGGTCCATTATGCTCACCAGTCTTCTTCAGGAATCTGCCAATCTGAATAGCTTTCAGGGAAATTCAAGATGAGCCCTTTATTTAATTTATTGGGGTAGATAGTTCTCATTATGTTGTTTAAATCTATAGACATTTAAAATAGAACAAGATGAGATATCTTCAGACATGGGCAGTGGAACAAGAACATTCTACCCTTATGATATAATAATTAAATAAAGTGTTCAGTTTGAAATTCTCTGAAGGCAACCCAAACTTGAAGGAGGCTGGAGACACATAGCCCAAAATCTTATAAAAAAATGAGGGCATTTGTCCAAATGTAAAAAAAATATGTTCTTACTTCATACTACTGATGACATTAACCTGTGCTTTTAGACAGATCTGGAAAAATCTAACAGTTACTGGTTTGGAACCAACAATAAAGATGTATGTCTTTGGAGATGTCTGAGAGAAAGGCTAAAATGACTTGATCCTCCAAGATCAAATTTCTGTTAAAATCTGACCCCAAACTAATATCACAAGTTGAGTTTCTTGGCATAGAGAAAAAGAAAACGTTTTTTGGATATATATATTTTTTCTATTTAGGCTTTTGTTCTTCGAAATTATGTATCTTAATAGCTGATAGGGACTAAAAGAAAAGCTTTAAATCATGCTATTCAAGTTACTACAGTGAACATTTTTCATGCTTCAAATAATAAACATTTGATTGCATATCTTTTGAATCCAAAAGATGTTGTTTACAGTGATGGAAAATGTTTTTTGTAGACTGAACCCTACTGAATACGGTTCTGTTTTGGGAGATTCATTTTGTATGTAAAATATGCTTTTTTCTTATTTCAAATATTGCATTTTGAATCTCTTTGTCTTTATTACTGGAGAGTGCATTTGGCAGTGTATTTGGCTTTTATTTTATTTTTTTGAACAGAAAATACTTAGAAATATTCAAATTTTTCTGCTGTCTCTTTACTTTAAACAGAAAGAAGGCAGTCACAGAAATATTGATTTTTATTGGGGTAGGGGGTGAGGAGTGGAAATATATGTCAGATCATAAGCACAGTAAGTCACTCCCACAGTGTTTATGTCTTCTTAAAGGCAGCAATATCTCAGCCAGAGATAAAGATCTTTCTGTCATATTTCATTTTGACTTCTCCACTTTGTGTAACAGCCATGACACACCTTTCTCTGTCTTACTTAGATAAGTCATTTGCTTTCCTTCTTTCTTTCTTTCTTTCTGACAACAGATGTTCTTACAACTTTATTTGATTTGACTACTTGTCATTTTCTTACACTCCTTCTCAGTTAGGGTCTTCCTAACTTTCAAACATCTGCTCCTTGTTGATCTTGTATAGTTCTAATGTCGTTGTCATCATCATCGTCATCGTCAACCGTCTTTTCAGACAAGCTTGACCAGTTTCCTTTATGGTTAAGGGTTCTTGTATAGCTGATTAGACCAACATGGGCATGGCACATTTTTTCACAAGTAGGGCATCTGAAAAGATCTTGGATGGTACTAGAGGAAGGATTATATGTGGGATGTCTTTGATAATGCCCTTCTGTTTACAGGACCAATTTTGCTTCTCTGGTTTTAACAGCATCTATGCAAACACATTGCTGATGGTATCAAACACCATCCAACTTTGCCAGCGAAGATATTACAGGCTGCAAGGATGGTTTGGATATGATTGCTGCCTTGCCAACAGCCCTTTAACCTTGCTCCAATTCACTGAAGGAAGCATGTTGTGGGAGTTTGTTCTGTTTTGTTCTTAGGCATACAGATGTTCTGTCACCTGCAATGTAGCTGCCATTTGATAAGCATGGTTTTAATGCTTATTGAGTGTGAATGTTTCTAAATTTCATCATGTGGTACCTTCTCATATACTGCAAGATAGAGGCCTATGAGCTGTGCAGCAATTTCTCACTCTAAAATCATCTTCCCAAGTATTTTTGTTATCATGGTATGTGAGAAGCACTCCTGTTAAGTTCTGCATAGTAGCTTCCTGGTATTTATCTTCAGTAAGTTAAATGTCAAGCATCAATAACAATAGGACTGAATTAAGTTATTTATCACATTGCCTTTATCTTTAGCTTGGAAATTATAACAGAATAGAAAAAAAAAGGAGAAAAAAAACAAATCAGAAACAAATACACTCATTAACAATTTTCAGTTTCTTATCATTTTTGTTTCTCTTATTTGCCCCCAAATGATAGATCATAATTACTTTGGGCAAAACCTTTAATGAAGCTTTCTTTTTACCGACTTAATGAGAACTTTCAATCTCTTTGTTTGAATTATCAGATAGAATCCAACATAGATGCCTCTCTATTTTCTATTCCGCTTATTGAAATTCCTAATTAATGTTTTTAGAGACTTGGTAAAAGGTATTTTGATGAGACAATATACTTGAAAAGAAACTACTGTAGGAATACTTTAGTTCAGAACTTGATTATTTCTTTTCATCCAAAATGAAGTTTGTGAAATTCTCTGAATTTGCATATGCTTCATTCAAAATAAAACAGACACTTTCTATTGTTTAATGGATAATCCTTTAAAAAAAAAAGAGATTTCAGAAGTTTTAAACTTTTTTCTGGGAGAGTTCCAGCATTGATAAAAACTTTGCTGGCTTTTGGAAGCTGCCATTGCCGATGTGTTCACATGGCCAGCAAGGGTAAGAATCACATTTGGACATCTTTCAGTTTGCTTATACAAATGTCTTCTTCAACCAAATACAAGCAATTAATGAGACAAGCTAAAGCAAGAACACTTTTTACAACTTTAGGAAACAATTCATTGACTTTATATAGACTAAGCTATCATGAAAGTTCTTTACAAGAATCAGAACAAGGGAAAAATGGTTTGGTTTCTTTGTGAGAAGTGAAATTAAATATTGCTTTTGTAGTTATTTTTTTGTTAGTTAACATTTTTGATGAGGATGATTTTGTAATTTTATAGCATAATTTATAAAATATTATTATATGTATTATAATTAAGTATATTGTAAAAAGTACTGTGAACTATTAGGGTCATAGAAAGACCACATATCTTTCTTTTATTTGCCGTGTCCCTTCAGGACGTAGACGATCATGGCCCTTCACATATTCCTATCCCCTGTAGCTCTTAATAAGTTTTGTCCTTTTGTTATTTCTCCCAAACCCTATTCTGCCATCCATTTACTCAAGCCTATCATGTATGTTACATGCTGCTTTCTTCTGTCTTGCTTTCCTTCAATATGTCTTGTGAGTATCAGATTTTCTAAGCCCTCCTTCCTCATTACCTGTCTCAGAAATTTCAGCTGCCTCTTCCTGATGTTAAGTATAAGTTTCCTTTTTGTTTCCATTCTCTCCATAGAACACATATACTGTTGCCAATAACAACAGAAGTATATTTAGGGTAATGTAGCTTGACAGATCCCATTGTTTTATAACTGTTTTTGAATTCAGAGTTTTTCTTCCACTAGACTGGTTGCCATCTCAAGGTAGCAGAGCCTAGTCAGCCTTGTTATTTAACAGGCATCCAAGAGAAGAAGTGATAAATTCACACATTTTCCTATGGTATTTGTGTGAAAGTTAACATAACAAACTTGGGCAGAATTTGAACTCTGCTTAATGATTTTATTTTTGAAGTCACTAACTATAACATTAACCATAATGAAGAATATGAAAAATCCCAAATAAGTACCATATGTTATTCTATGCATATACTAAGTTAGGTTGGTTTATTTTACATGGTAACCTTTGTTTGGTTATTTAATGTTGACTTTATGAGTATATTAAAAGCAGAATATATACAGACTTTTTATTAATAGTCTTAGCTGAAGTTTTAAAAAGGAGCTTTTCCATTTAATCAGATTTTAAATTAAAAAAATACACAAAATTAGTTGGTCCATCAGTAAGTCTGTAGACTATTGATGAAAAAAGTATTTATTTCTTGTCAATACATTTAATTCTCTGGTGAATATTAATCACACAGATTGAACAATACAGTAAAAATTTCACATTTAAGCAAATAATTAAGTGACAGAAAAATTTCATTAGAAACAAAGAAGAGTGCTCAGCTGCAATGAAATACATGTAAATACTTCTATATGGCAGTGAATGCAAGGAAATTTCTTCACAGATGTAGAGGAGACTTGAGGCAACAGAAATATTTTCAACAGAAGAATGCTGAGAATACCATGCACTGGGAAATGTTTAGGAAAATGGAAGCAAAATTGATGCTTATTCTTAGAATGAGCAAGACAGAGTTGAGATTTCTGGGACACACATGAGAAAAGAGGGCTTGGATAATTTGACCTGCCTAGGATATGTTGAAAATAAGAAAGACCAAGAGAAACACCAAGTAAGCTACTAAACAAGCTTGTGCAAATGAACAGCAGAACAGGGAGCAGAAGGAATATTAATGAGAGAAACCAAACTATGGATAGCCGTGATTGCCTATGTCCTGAAAGAACATAGTACATAAAAGAATAACTTATTTATTTACCCTCATAAAATGAAAGAAAAATAATCATTACAGTAGTCTTTCTTTATCTCTTGGGCATATATTGCAAGAGACTCCATCCCAGCATACTGAGTAATGAAATACTATGATTTTTTTTCTATTATTTTTCTATGATAAAGTTTAATAATCAACTGTAAAAAAAGTTATACAATTATACAATGGACTAAAGATTCTATCTTAATACAGGTTCTGGCAATTGCAGTATATAATTTTTCTTTCCTTATTAAATGGATAACTAAAACATTAACTTTAAATCTCAAGTTATGGTCTTAAACAGACCATAAATATGTCTGATCAAGACTTTTATATGGATGGCATCAAATCTGTTCAGAAATATATAAAATAGCATACTGAGTATACAGACACTTTCTTAGATTAAAAATGTCTTTCATTGAATGAAGTCTGTCGGTATAAATAGGACCACCCTTCTTTGAACCTCATGAACTGGTACAATAGAATCACAAAAAAGAACTGTATGAAATAACAGAAACCATATCACTTGGAGACTTTCAACATCAGCAACAACTAAAATGGATATCACATGAATAGTAAATAATGATATAATCAAGATGTTGATATTTCACACTACTTCAAATGAAAATTTAGGAAGGAAGTGCCCATCAGTAGTGGAAAGAGCAATAATAGTGGAATTGAGAAACCTATTTTTCTGAAAAATTGTTTTAATAGAATGATTTTATAAATTTCAAGTGAAAGTAGCACTAGCTGCTTTGTTCAATGAATAGTAAATATTTCCTTATATGGAAACAAGTAATTATCATTCTCCTTTTTACTGAAAGGAAACACTATGCACAGTCAATGAATGCCAAATGTTTTGTGATGAGGAAATGGCTGATATGACCATTATGGTTTTCTGTTTGGCAGTTTTAAAAATGCCAGCATCAGTATTCTTGTGCTTTGGTATAATTGTTAATAGCATTTCAATATGAGAAATTGGAGAGCTAAGTTCAAATTCCAATAGGGTCTTGTTACATTCCTCCTAAAACAAGTTATTCTGATTCATTTTACACTAATTTCCACCACTTGCCTAAAGAAACAAAATAAAAATTGGAGCCGATTTGAGCCTAAGAAAAAGACATTAAAAGCCTATCAAAGGGACATCTTAGTTGGATGGCATAACAACCTGGATTCACAAGGCTCATCGGAACATGACCTTCCATCTTCAAAAGACAACTTACCAAAAGACATCCTCACAGTAAGTCACTCTTCTGTTGGCCTCTGTAGATGACTTTTACAATTCTACTTATCTCCTCCTTTATATACACACTTCTGGTCCAACAGTTTCTTTTCATACACTTCCTGTGTTCTCTGTTCCACTTATTTGATAACTACAATCTTCAAAAATGTAAATGCAATATCAATCACCATCATCTATCCTTTTGAATCCTACTCATCTTTTGTCTTTTCATCAATCCTACTTAGTTCATTTTCACTTTCTCAAGGGTGAAGTGATTAAAAAAAATAGAGTACACATATACACACACCACTGAAGAATTAATGTTTCCATTGAGTATATCCTATTTTTTAAGCTAAGCTTATTACAGAAATAATACATTCTGCCTTTCAAGATGAAAATTCATTATTTTAATATTGTTTCTTTAGTGACAAAACATTATAGATTGACATAAAAACGAAGAATTGTTGGATTTTTTATCGGCATTCTCCATTGCATTCATCAGTCATCTCACATGGCCTGTTTTGGGAGACAAACTACAGTGTTCAGACTTATTTATTGCTTAATAAAAGTAATGCATAGTTAAAAAGATGCCTCTGACTGGCCTTGTATCTCACACAGGATATTTACTGATATGCAAATTTATCCAGTATTTCTGAGATTAACTTTTTGCACTCTACTGTTTATCTGTAGGCAATAGCTATCTGGGAATGATAGCATGCTTGAATTTTGTGTGGTCATCTCCAGTTATAGTAACAGAAAATAAACTTCATGGAAATTAAGAACTATTTGAGGAACTTTAAAAAAGAATGTAGTGATAGAAGTATGTGTTGTGAATAATAAAAAGAGCTCAAAATTAAAACACCTTTCAAGATCATCATTAAATTTTTATTCTCAGTTATTTTGATAAGTTTCATCTGCTTCTTTTTATATGCCCTTCAGGATGTGGATGATCATGGCTCTCTACAACTTCTGATTGTATCCTTTGTATCTCTTAGCAATTTTTGTCACCTTACTATCTTTCTTAGTTCCTGTCCTGCCATCCATTTACACAAGTTCAAGTAGGTTGATCATGGCTCTCTTCAACTTCCTATCCTTTGTTAACTCTTAGCAATGTTTCTCCCCTTACTATCCTTCCCAGTCCTTGTTCTGCCATCCATTTGTACAAGCTCTTTAGATAGGGCTGAGTTTGACTACCAGTCAGGTTCGTTACATTCTGTTATGTGCAAATACTCTTGAAAATAACATAATCGATTTCCTCCACTAAGCTATGGTTTAAATAAGTAAACTTCTATCTAGAAAAATCATTCTTATTCTAAATAATTTGTTACTTGCAAAACAAAGAATTATTCTTACAATCCAAAATATGTTTTGGCACTAAATAATGCACAAGGGGTTGATAAATTGTAAAAAACAAAGTCAATAAATCAATCATTAGGTTACTCACTGTTTCCCCTAAGCTCCTTATGCCTTTATCATGTGCTGTGAGTGTTAAATTTTCTAAGCTTTCTTTAAACATTGTGACCCCAAAATTTCTAATTTTTCTGATTCTAAGTAAAATGTCCCTTTTGTCTACATTTTCCTTAAAGCTTCCTCATTGTTCACATGTTCCCCTCCCCATAGTGTTCTTAGCATTCTTCTGCAAAACCATATCTCTTTTGCCTCAAATCTCCTCTTCATCTATAAAGAACTGTTTCATTACTAAATATAATATTATTTACTAAGCATAGCTTAGATTTGATACAAGGTCACATGTATATAGCAACCAGTGAGGATTCACCACTTAGTAGTAACTGAGCTGTGAGATTAACTTGCAACCATTAAACCACAATGAAGTGCAGAGATTAAGAAATTTAACTGAAGAAATGGAAGATATAGCTGACCCAAAGAAAAGAATGAATTTGTTATAATTACAAATAGCTTCATCTTTTCTGTTGGGGGTTTCATTGTCTTTTCTGTGCCAAATCTTTGTAGAACAGGGGATGATCATGACTCTTCACAACTTCCTATCTTTTGTTGCTTTAAGATATTTTTTAACCTTTACTATCCCTTTTTGTCCTTGGTCTACTACCCATTCATATAGTTTTCATTAATGTAAGTTGCTCATTGTTTCCATCTGCTTCTGTTGCCTTCACCATGTTCTGTAAGTGTTAAATTCTCCAGAATGTCTTTATTGTGTCTCAGAAATGTCAACTGTCTCTTTCTGATTCTAAATATAAATGTTTTTTATTCCATTTTCCTTAAAACTTCCTTGTTGGTCCATGGTATTCTCAGCATCCTTCTGTAGAACAACATCTCTGTTACCTCAAGTCTTTTCTTTGTTTCTCCCATGCTCAAAAGAAGGCTAGTTGCTTTTTGTTTTTTTAAATTCTGTGTTCTAAAAGTTTTTGAATTTTTAATTATGATCTATAACCATGGTAACCTTGTCAATAGGAAATAATATCTGATTTGTTAAAGATCAGGAAAAGGATGTTTGCATCAAACTTGAAATATTTTCCTTTCTCTCCATCTTTTTCTCTATTATATTACTTGTTATTGTGTAAAATTTGTTCTTAGTTATTAGTAAAGCCTCAGGTCATAGTTAGGTCCTCATGGCTGTTCCAATTTTTCATCGTACTTCAAAAGGAAATATCAAAGATTTGCTGGAAGCTGTTGGTACAAAGTCCTTGTTTTCTTTACTTTTTTGTCAGAGACATTGAATATCCTCCAGTTTCTGTTTTGAAATGTGGATTTTATTTTTTTACTGTCTATCATACTACAAATACAACATATTTCACAGTTATCATGATGAGAAATATCTATCAGAACCTGTTTTTAGTATATATCACATTATTAATTATTTCAACTTGGCAACAAGGAAAGTCATACCTTAGGCTGTTACTGTATTAGCCATTGACTACAAATAAAAGAAAGACTTATTTTGTATCCAGCATTGCAAATATTGTCTCATTTCAAACTTTTCACTTCAAACAAATTACAAGGTTCTTTTTTTTGTATCATTCTGTAAATATAGAATATTTGGATGGGAATTAATGAGACTTGTTATTCAAGTTATTTTCGTAAGGTCTTTTTAATCTGCATTATATTCAGCCTGCATACTACTTCTGTCCTATAACAGTTGTTACATTTGCATGCATATCTCATGCACTAAATGAAACAACTATTATGGGACATTATTATTTAAAACTCTTGATGAACCAGATTCAGCAAAAAAACTGTTCGAGAAAAGTTAAAACAAAGTAAAATTGTTAAAAAAAAGAAAAGCATAATGTTTCTAGTTTTTATTTAATGCACACTTTACTATTTAAAAGATATAATGAAGATGTCATTTGAATGGTATGGAGTCTAGGTTGCATTGCCACATGTAGAATTTCTTGCTGCATCTTGACTTGTAGCTTTACATTCTATGGGCCGTGTCCTTTCAGGATGTGGGCAATTGAGGCTCTCCACCTCCCTCTATCCCTTGCAGTTCTCAACAAGTTCCTTCCCTCTGTCACCTCCCACAGACCATGTTCTGTCATCCACTTGCTAAAGACCACTAGGTATGTCATGCATTGTTTTCCCTTGTTGCACTTTCCCTCAATTCGACCTGTGAGTATCAGATCCTCCAGGCCCTCCTTTCTGATTATATGTCTCAGGAACCTCAGCTGCCCCTTCTGGATGTTATGTATAAGTCTCCTCCTTGTTTGCATCCTCTCTAAGACTTTATCATTGCTCACGTGCTCAGTTCATGATATCCTTAGCATCCTTCTGTAGAACCTCATCTCCGTTGCCTTGAGTCTCTTATTCAACTTTGAGGAAATTGTCCAACATTCGCTGCCATAAAGGTGGGCAAATGTCATGTAACAGCTCAGTATTCTTTTCTTCATTACCAAAGAAATCCTCCTGTATCACAATACTCTGCCCAGCTTTTGGAATGCATCCTTGGCCATCCCAATACATCTACGGATTTCAGTGTCAAATTTACCATCCTCTGTCAGAACGCTTCCCAGATACTTAAACTTCCATGTCTGCTTGATTCTAGTGTTCCTAACCTACAAATCACATTTTGGGCTCATCCTTTTACTGATGACAAATCATTCTGTTTCCTTGTAGTTTATGCTTAGTCCATTCTTCACACTCTCCATCACTACTTTCTGTAGCAGATTTTGTAATTTCTTTTCCATGTCTGCTATCAGTACTGTGTCATCTGTGTATCTTATGTTGTTAAGATTGTGGTTGCCAATGATAAATGCCAGTAGGGTTTCCAATTCTCTCAGAATTGCCTCGCTGTATACAGGCTGGGGGAGAAGACACATTTTGCCTTATGCCTCTTTCTATTTTTGTATATTTGCTGAACTTGTTCTCTATGTGCATGCATGCTGTTTGCTGCCAATATAGGTTCTAGGTTATTCTGATATCTTTCCTGAATATATCGAGGTTGCTGAGCAGTTCCAGCAGGTCTTTGTGGCATACTTTGTCAAAGGCCTTTGTATAGTCTATGAAACATAGATAAAGGAGCCCAAACACTTTGGTTGTGTTTACAGAGGTTGCTCTGGTGAACAATTGTTTAAAATTGGGTTTCTTACAGTGCCATGTTATGTATGGATGTGTGTCCCTGCAAACATTTCAGTTGGCAACCCTGAGGTCATACTATGATGTAGTCTTCATCACCTTCTGGCAAGCTTGTATTTCTTCAGATGATGAACAGTCACAGTTATTCTTGGCTCTTCCAAAATTTTATCATATGACTTAAAAATTTGATATAACTTTATACTTTATCATATGATTTCACTTCCTGAATGTTGTTCTTTTATTGTCATTTCTCCTCACTAAAGTCTTCTCTTTCACTTTCAGTAACCTTATGTATCAAGATGGTATTATAATCTTGCTTGGAATGAAATGATTAAAAAACTTATGTCTGATATACACAGTTTTGCAAGTATATCTTTAAGCATTCTCATTTTGCTTTTTTATTTGTTACTATAAAAAATCATCTTATTTCAATACTGTGATCTTGAGAGAACAAATGAAACATTTTTAGGTGGGGGCTAAAATATGAGTGCATAGTAAGAATGGCCTGTCAAATTTGATTATTCCATCAAAATCTTAAAATCAATGTTATTTTAGGGAATAATATATTTAAAGTAATCCTTTTGAAAGGGTAGGCTTATTTAAGTATTGATAATAATTCTTTATAACATTAAAGTATCTGTGCATTCTGCCTAAAATCAAGACACCACTCAAAAATGGTCAAAAATCAGTGTAGTATCCGCACATTTTGCCAAGGATCAAAATATTGTACCATAGCACTTCTGCCAAGGGACAGTGTGCATCTGTATGGTCTATGAAATGAAAAATAAATACACACACGCATGTACATACATACACACACATATATATATATATATATATATATACACACATAAGGTATATTTAGGTAGCAAGTATTCATTTAAAAAAATCTGATTAAATACAACTGTCTGTTGAATTTTTTATTGAATTTTTCCAATTTTTGAATAAGGTGTTGTATATTGAGATCAAAATTGTGGATAAGTCACAATTAATTTTTTATTCTATTTTACTAATTTTTGAATGAAGTAATCGTAATTGTGATCCCTATTTACAAATAGGGATCACAATCAACAATTTCGATCCTACTACATTTTATGAAAATAGAAAAATACTATAAAGAAATTACACAGTCCTTTTCCTTTCTATGTAATCAAACTTTTTGGGGTATATTTGTTATGTATATATATATATATATATATATATATATATATATATATATATATATATATATATATATATGTAATGAGCATGTAGCTGAGTGGTTAGAATGTTAAAATCTCACCAGGGCCGATTTGTCAGAAAGGTGACATCCTGATGTTATCTGTCTGAAGAAGGTGACCGATCATGTGTCACCTGTGGAAAGTGCCTGAAAACCATACCATGTTTTACCCAAATACTCTTGTCAAAAGTATTAATATATTACTTCTGGCCCTATCTCTAAGTTAATAGCAGGGCAGACAAGGTTTTCTAACTTTGGTTGCCAACCAGTCTAGGAGAACAACAACTCTGAAATCAAAATCATTTGGGTATGGGTCAAGCAATTCCACCATGTGAAAATATGCTTGGTCTGAAAAAAAAAAGGATAGTAATTGCATTTGAGCCTATACTTTCCAGGTATAACAGGAGCACTTGGAAGAAATATTTTTTCTTCCATTTGTGTTTTCCCCATTATATGAATTATTATATTAATGATATAACCCCACCACAATTCATGGGTGAAACAGAATAGCTGAAAGAAAAAAGAATGACAATCACGCTTTGTTCTCAGATTACTTTTATATTACTCAGACATATACAAAACCATGTATATACATATGCCCCACACAAAGAATAATATATTACATATATCTACACAGCAAAGTATAAAGGAGAAACAAAAGCAAGGCTCTTACATATAATATGGAGATAGCTCTGGGTCTGTAGAAGTTATTTTTAGGACTCAAGATTTAAATGGGCTGATTCATCTCTGTCCCAGGTGAGGACATATTCCATAAATGGGAAACTGCAAGTTTTAGGTTTTTCCAAATTGAGGACTGTGAGCTGGAGTTTCATTCTGTATCTGGGAAAGATAAATTTTCAAAAGGAAATGGCACCATGGACTTGTAAGCTGCTGGGGAGCAGATTTAGCATCTGCCTGGGCCATGGGGTGGCCCTGGCTAAAGAAAGTGACCTTTTGCTTTATCTGCTGAAAACAAACTGAAAAATGACTGGTGCTTTCATTGCTGTATGGAGTGACGTTATTAATTGGATGTCATGTGTCCCACATGATTTATCTCTACCAAAGGAAGATAAGTGTCATCTGTATCCTTACACAGGGAAAATACTGGATTAATATATGTACATACATACATGCACACATACATACACTTTTTAAAATTTAATTTTAATCAAAAATATTTTCAGTATGTAAAGGTTTGAAACTTGTTTTGAATTTACTGTCATTGTTTCAAATGAGGTGAATTTGCATTCTGATACAAGGTAAAAAATAGTAGCCTTTAAAATTACCCTCATTTGATCATTCATATCATATCATCTATTCAGAGTTTGGTTGCTGACTACATTGAGTTCTTTCCTCACTTCACACTTTGTCTTGAGGTCATGCTGTGTTAAATGATGGGTTTAATTATAAAGTCTGGCAGCTTCTTACTTCCAACTGTCTTTTCTTTGTGGCTTTGTTATTTAACATTAGTTCAAGGCATTGGTGCAGAGCAAAGAAAAAGAAAACAAAGGTCACATTTTCTAATACAAAGAGTTATTCAAAACTTTTCTTAGATATTTTCCTGAGAAGATTTGCTGCATGAAATTCAGTAATAAATACTCTCTATAAGAATTGAGGTATGTATGTGAGTTGTTCTCAGAGATTGCTATCTACCAGAATATGTCTTCTCTAAGCTTATAGTTTAAATCTTTCAGATTCAGGTTTTCTTTTTATAATTCATTTTATTGCATTAGGATTTCCCTTTTTTAGTGTTTGTTATGTTTTTATTTCTTAATTTTTTGCACTAATGTAATTTTAAAGGAAAATAAGTTTAATCTTTTTTTTTAAAACTATATCTAGACAGCATAATGTTAGGTTTTAATTGCCCAGATATATCCTTTCTGTGAGGTTTCTCTTGGAGTCTAATCTTAAAATTCAGAAACTGATTTGTTTACTCAAAATCTTTTTTGTCAGTTTCCTTAATGACACTTAAAAGAATAACATTATTTAATTTTTGTTATTTGGAGATGAATCTTTATCATTCCAAGATATATTTGAGCTTTGCTTGTTTCCTGTTTTTGCTTAGTAAAATATAACATATTCATTGCAACAACAAAGTGAAACATTTAATATATATATATATATATATATATATATAATAAGGATTTTGCTGTACAATTCCTTGTAATATGGTTGTTAATGAATGTTTCTGGTTTGTGTTTGTGAATGAATAGATTATTTGTAAGTGATAAGACTATCAGTAAAAGGCAATATTAAACATGAGAAAGTGATATTTGGGTATAAATTGACTTGTCTGTGGTCTTCATTTCTGGAGCTGCTCAATTCCATGTGCTCTCCTTGTGAGGAATTAGTTGAAAAGAGAAAGTCTCTAAATTTCCTGACAGTACTATTGTTTTCCTTTTTTTTTTTCAGGGAATCATGAGAATTAGATTTTTTTTATTTCTCATGATCACAAGATTACTATAAGACTATTGATATCATTCTTTTTGTCATTTTGACAAAATTTCAGCTGATCAATTATTGTGGCCACTTTCAGAGGTATAATCTACGCAGAAATGAGGGAGAGATTTTGTCATGGGTAATATTCTGGGAAGTTTATTTTAGATGCATGGTTGCTCATTCTTTCTGTAGCAAGGAAATCTATATGATACTGAAAGCTGTTTGATTAAATAATTTATCTCCTACACTAATGTACTCAACTTTCATCAATATTCTTCATCTTCATTAATACTCCCTGTCTGTTGGTAATGATAATGGTTAAAATATCTGTTTCCATTGAGGAAACCTTTGGTATTCATTTGCCAAACATCATAAATACTAGTTTAAATTTATAAAAATCATTTTATTAAAATAGTTTTCATGAAATTAGACTTCTGAAATACAATAACAGTTATTGCTTTTTCTAATATAAATACATTCCCTTCAAGAACTTTTAGTTAAGATAGTATGGTATTGATTGATTAATTTGTTTATTTTTTTTGTCTTTTTCAGGTTATTTAAAGCCAGAAAATATTTTTAGATTCTTATAATTTTTTAGAGATAATATTGATTTTTATTGATAAAAGTCCTGCTAATTAACCCATAGCTGGGGGAGAAGTAGTAGATTCATACATTTCCTATGGGTATTTGTGCAAAAGTGAGTATAATGAACCTGACTGGAATTTGAACATGGCTCTCTAATTTCCAATTCTGATCCATTATGCCACCTGTGCATCCAAGCTTACAGTACCTGATATTTCCAAATAGCCACAAATCTAGGTACTCATGAGTCTTGACATTGCTTAACTTTGGTGATTTTACATGAACCGGTGTTTCAAGTTGATAGCCTGATAGCATGGAATATTGACATTTTTTTAAATATTATATCATTATTTTCTCTTTGAGTTACACATGCTATCCATGTTTGTAATTTTCTGCTGTCAGAAGCATTCAAGTGATGTTGGTTTGTTTTTTGTTATTTAATAAAGCTCTTTGTGTTTCTGTATCACCAGTCTGTAGGTTCTGATGAAGTATTATCTTCTTCATGACTGAATGAATTCATTCCCTTGAAGCCATTTTTAATCACTAATCTGTGAAAAAGTTTTGATATTTATGAATGAGTTGGACACCATGCAAGGAATCCATATAAGATTCTAGATCTGATGAGGAAGAACATGACTCAAGTTCTCAGGTTAATATTTTGGTTTTGTAGCATCTTATGGTAATGTAATGTAGTAAGCCTGGTGCTACCTATCCTGCATTCAAATTCCTTATTTCCAATAGTAAATTAAGATTTGACTTTATCTCAGAGACAACAGTGTAATTTCCCTCTTTAGTAATTATGCATTTGGAGTAGGATGTCAAATGGATTGATTGTTAATGTTGTGGCAACAATAAAAGCAGCAAAGAAACAATCAGATCAATTGTGTGAACAAGTCTTGCAGTAGAATTTCATTATTTTACCATTTTGGCCTCTGCATGATTGCCACATGTGGCTGGTAGAAATCTGATGATGACTAGAGCTTTCTGTTTGTAACTAATTAGAAAGATTTATTTTACCCTCACTCTCACTTTTATGATATTGAAGTGCTGAATTATAAAGATGAAAATAAAAACCAAATAATTTTAGGAATTGAACAGATAAATTGATAACTTGATCAAATAAATGTGTTGAAAATATTGCTTTTTTGGCTTAGTTTTGCTTTCTTTTTGTGAAATTTACATAAAAAAGGATAATTCTTAGCACTTTAACTTATTTTATTAAAAAGTAGTTGTATTCATAATGTGATAGATACTTGGATGATTTTTATGTTTGATATAGTTAAGTAGATGTGCCCATAATTCCAGAAAGTACCTGACACCTTCTGCTATGCTTTATCTTTACAAGATTGAGATTAGGCCAAAGATGAACTATTGCTGCCATATCTGAGCCGAATCTACTCAATTCTTACTTTTCAGCTTTGATAGTTAAAAATTGTTTACATGGTCTTGTAGGGGAAGACTTATTTTCTACCCTCCATCCTACAGATGCAACATCACAAGCCCATTACTACTTTATTGCTATTTCCATGTGAAATCATCAGATTAGTTCCATTCTTCATTTCCACAAGTTCTGACATTTACAATTGGAAAACACCATGCCACTTCAACAGAGTTGAATCATCCCCATTTCTGCCCTTATCCAAATGGAAGGAGAAAATTCTACTCCAATTTTTCTCAAGACCTGCGACTTTGTGGAACAGACTTCACTCTATAGACTCTTTCCAACAGACACAGTGATGCTAACCTATTAATAGTCTACCACTATTTCAATCTCAAATGTTCTGCCAAGCTTGATTCTTTAATTCTACCAGTTCAGGCTTTTACAGCTATGACCCACTATGCTGCATCCACAGAGTCAAATTACTCTCATTTTCTTCATCTTCCATTTGTAAGAAGGAAGTTCCACTCATACTGCTTTTTCCCAAGAATTACCACTGTGTAACAGTTCAGACTATTACTGCCAAGACCCACCTTGCAACATCTACTGGGTTGAATCACCCCCATTCCCTATGTATTCCTTTGATAAGAAGGATGTTCCAATCAACTTCTTCCCACAAGAAACTACTTTGAGGAACAGACTCCCATGTGGATGCCTCACTGAAGACTAAAATCCTAAACTCTTCATTTCAAATGACAAAAATTATCTGCTCTCATAATCTTCACTTCCTACCACCACCTCTTACATTTATATCACTCACCTTATTCAGTAATCTTCTGCTTTGAGTGGCTCTGGAGCCTTGTACTGGGTGAATTCTAGCAAAAGAAAAATGTGAATTTGGACTTTATCTTCCCTTGACAAAGATTTATAATCTTATACAAGGTAAACTTGCATCAGTATTGTAAAAATGTTTTATGATACTATTAAATTTTGTCAGTGAAGTGGCTCATTTACATATGAAGTCATAGAGATTATAAATTGTTATGGCTATTACTCATGAAGCAGTTGAGTGCATACTACTTCCTGAGAGTAGGCAACACTACACAAAAGTCAGATTTGTAGTTTCTTTGAAAAGCATGTATACTTCCATTTGCATGAAGATCTGCTCATATTTCCATATGCATATAAGTAAAAAAAAATCTGCATATTCAAACTGCAGCATTTTTGTTTTTGTATTCAGGTTGTTTTGCAGTGATGGAGTTTTTATTTGTTTTTTTTCTTCATCAACTTTTAGTATTTTAATGAACAGACTTAAACCATAAATCAGACATGAACAGTAGGATTTTATTTGAAACAGTGGAACAAGAAGAGTAATTTTCATGATCAAAATGTCATCAGCCTGAGCAATAGAAATGAAGAAAGATTTATACCACATTTTCTAGATCACACAAAGGCATTCAGTAAAGTGTAAGACAAAAATCCTTCAAATGTTAGGAAGGCTTGATTTACTTGGAAAACATTCAAATCATATATAATCTTTACTGGGAAGAAAAAGCTTGTATAGAGATAGGAGTTATCATTATTTACACTATTTATATTTGGACTATTGTCCTCATCTTTGTCGTTATCACAAAGTTTTTGCTGTTGCACCCTCCAGCCTCTATCTTGACAAGAGAGAGATCAAACCATTGTTGCTGTCATCAACTGTCTTTTCAGATGAAGTTGACCCAGTTCCTGGCATGGTGGATGGGGTAATGGTGATTAGACCAACACTGGAATGACACATTTTTTTTTATAAGTCTGGCATCTGAAGATGGTGTTGAATAACAGCAGAGGAAGGATACTGCATGAGATGTCTTTGATAGCATTCTTCTCCCTGTTGGACCAACTTTTCCTCTATGGTTCCACCTCTCATATAAATAGAGAATTAAATAGCAGCTTCTTCCTACAAGCCACTGACCTGTGGAACCAACTCACAAAAGGATGTTTCCCTGAACACTACAATCTTAACCTGTTCAAGGCTAGGATTAATCATTATCTTCCATTCATAAAATGGCCTTCTGACATAACCCTCTACCTTTAGTGGTCTTGGGAGTTGTAAAGGGTGAATCTTACTGGAAAAAACAAAAGAAAGAAAAGTAATTAAGTAAATACATGAAGATAGAAACTGGAGTGCAGCAGAAATGTGTTTCCAGACCATATTTATTTAACCATTACATCCCAAAGAGTTCAATAGTACTATAAATCCAATCAGGATTTATTATTGGCAGACATGATCATAAAAATGCAGTTGACACTCACAAATTCTGGAGAATTGAAAGAATTAATACACAATAATGTTGAAAGCAAAAAAAAAACATTTCATGATTGTCTACATAATGAACAATTCAAACTCTTACATATCAGAGATGTCAAAATTCAATAGATGGTGAAAAGTGATAACAACAAAGATGAGGAAAATAATGTGAATATAAATAGTGTAAATAATTTGCTACCTTGTAGGGGATTATCCAGTGTATAGCAGTCTGTCACTCACTTTTTTGTTTCTAAGAACATTTTTCAGTCCTTTTATTCTTTATGCAGTTTCTTAAAGCAATACTTTTCTATTTTCAAGCATTTTGGGATTTCTACATCACATTTTTTGTCATCTGTTACTATACCACTACCATGGAAATAGGCAAGAAGTAATTGAGCCATATTAAAAATAAGAACTAGACAATATCCATAGACATGGGTAGTGGAACAAGAACTGTTTACCCCTATAGATTAAATAAAGAGTTTAGTTCAGAATTCCCTGTAGTTACCCTGATCCATATACACCTGATGAAGGCTAGAGGGCACAACAGCTGAAACGTTGTGATATAACAAGAAATATGAGAACAATAGTCTGAATATATATAGTGTAAATAATGATAAATTCTCACTGCAGAAATTCAGACAGAAAAAAAGGTAACAGATGTTGAACAATCTCATCACAATGAGGAAAAAGCTTGAAATGGTAGAAATGTGGTTCTCTTAATGAATGTTGAGAATACAATTTTCTGTGTATATGAGAAATGATGGGAAGAACTACAAAGAGACTGCTGCTAACAATCAGATAGAGAAGGTTGAATTTTGGAAATACATACTGAGGAAAGAAGGCTTGAAGAATTTAAAACTTACAGGGTACATTGAAGGCAAGAGAAGCAGAGATAAACTTTTTGTTAAGTGCATGTAAATAGAAGGCAGAACAAATACTGCAAAGACAAAGTGGGTTCATAAAATTAAAAAAAATTACTCCAAACTGCAAAAGACAGGAAGTTGTAGAGAATCATAATTGTCTATTTCCAAAATGGACATAGCATGTGGCATTAGAAATCAGTTAGTCACAAGAGTTTTAGCCAACAGAATGTTTCTCTCAGATAAGATTGATAAAAAGTTAAAAATAATTGCAGACTAGTAGATGAGAGAAGCAAAAAATCAAATATATGGTCATTGTCTTACAATCACACTTGTGCAAATACAGCCTTGCAATTACACTAGTGCATATACAGTCATGCAATAACACTTGTGAAAATGCAACCTTACAATAACACTTGTGAAAATGCAACCTTACAATAACACTTGTGAAAATGCAACCTTACAATAACACTTGTGAAAATGCAACCTTACAATAACACTTGTGCAAATGTAGCTTTACAATTACACTTATGCAAATGCAACCTTACAATTACACATATGTAAATGCAGCCTTACAATTACACTTAGTGAATATGTAGATGATAAAACAGTTTAAAGGTGCATCTTTAAAAACCTGGATGACCAGAACATAGCAGCTCTTCTCTTCTCTGACCCAGCTCAGATGGTTCAATGTGTTCAAAATTAAACTAGTAGTGTTCCACCAACACTGAGCAGACCCTGATATTTCACTTATGATAAATGAGTGTTATCTCAAGGTGGTCCCTTATCTTGAACAAAAGCACACTCGATAGCTCAAGTGGAATTTAGACGTATGATTCATTGCTGGAATAGATAAAATATTAAATGGAATAAAGATGCTGGAAAATGATTGGCTCATTGAACCACTCTAGTCAACATCTGCCTCTTCCTGTTATGCTCTATCCTTACAAGAGAGAGAACAGACCAAAAATGGAGTATTGTAGATTAGAAAATAATTGTGGGTGATGAATTATTTTACACTCTATAACCCCTTTCACAGAGAGGAAATATTGTGTTCCTCTTCTTATTTCTATGGCATGTGTTCTGAAGAGCTACATCCTTTGGTCTGATCAACCATGAGATTTGCAACTTGGACCTACTATGCCATGTACAGAAGGATGAATTATACACATTCCTTCTTATTTCATTGGTAAAAGCTAAGTTCCACTTGAACAGCTTCTTCTTCAGAACTGGTGATTTGTGGAAAAAAACTCTGAGCTGAATGTTTTCCCAATCACTACAATCTTGACCTCTTCAAGTCTAGGATTAACCATCATCTTTCCTGCATATAACTTCATGAGCTTCTTGTATTATCTTACCATTTCTTATATTTATACAATATTGCAAAGTAACCCTCAACCTTGAGTGGCACTTGGGCCTTGTATTGGGTCAACATTAGTTTAAAAGAAATTTGAATGTGACCTTAAAATTGCACTTATAATTTCCAAACTCTTAGCTCTTATGAAATTATCTATTATATAATTGACTGAAAGAAATTGAAATTTAATGACATTATCATTTTGTTTTATCTATTTTATCCATTTGAGGATGAGTAATATAAAAATTATGAGAAAATGTTTGCTATGATGTGACTGATACAAGGAATTCCCGATGCAATCTTTTGCACAAAGAGATACCTAAAGAATGTCTTTGATCTTTACTCAGCACTTTATTGAGTGTATAATTGGTCAGCTTCTGTGAATCATTTCCAAGCCTCATGACACTTTCTGAAGATCAGAAAATGGGTTTCACATGAACACAGGCAAGAAAACATAGATCCACATTCAACCACTTGTTTTTCTGTTCTTGGGCAATGTAACAGAAAGTAATTTTTGGATAGAATCATCTCTAGTGATTAAAAAAAAGTGGATTCCTTAAAGAATGCAAAAGAAGGAAAACTGCTTAATAAAACTAGAAAAACACTGAAAATCTTTACCTAAGTGGAATTTAATTGGAAAGAGGATTCTTTTGAGTTTCATGGAATTTAGATGTGGGCTATTAAAATGAAAAAAAAAATTAAATATCTAGGAAGTCTTCTTAACAAAAGACAGAAAGTGTAAGACTTAAATCTGAAGACATATTGGAATGGCCAAAAATGCATTCCGAAAACTAAGCAGAGTATTAAGAGACAGAAAAATTTTGTCAGAGACAAAGAAAAGAGTATTGAACTGTTACATGATATCTGTCCTCTTGTATAGAATGTTGGACAATCTCCTTGAAGAAGAAACTTGAAGCAACCGAAATGTGGTTCTACAGAAAGAAAGAGAAAAGCAGTGCGTAAAATACTTGATGAGCTTGATTAAATGGATAGTAGAACAGGGTTTGGGAGAAATAACAAAAAGACAAAATTCATTAAGAGGGACAGGAAAATGTGGAGAGACCTGATCGCCTATGTCCTGAAGGGACACAGCATGTAAATGAAGAAGAAAAGAAGATCTTCATTAAAAATTACTGGAACAGACACAGGCTATAACTGTATGGCATTAATTATCTTTAATGACATATGATCAAGAAAAGCTTGACTGGTGATTCCATTGCATGATAGTAACTTATGCCTTTATATTGCAATGTGATACAATAAATGATCATTAAGCATACATTGGAAGTTCTCCCCCATGCAGTCTTTTTTCGAAACCAGTTAGTTTTTTTCACTCCGTGGAACATTTCTTGTCTGGTTTACATTCTAAACTTTTCAAGACATTAAAATGTTTTTTTAAAAATTAACCCGAGTCAAAATTATTTTATTATAAAATATAAAGTTTAACTGAAAATTTGCAAGAAAATTGCTTTAATGACTGAATAATGATGTTAGAAATTTATATGAATAAAAGATTTTGTTTAAAAAATGCTGGCAACTTTTGCATCAATCTAAAATTTCCCATGTAACATTCTGTAAAAAGTACATTCGACTCTTTATGGCCTTTCAGCACTGAAAAATGAATCGGTAACAATTATGTATAAATTAAAGAAAAAACAATGATTTTTCCCCCCCTGTAATTGCTTAACGTGTGAAGTATTAATTAATGAAGTCATTTATGAAACAAAGAAGAACTCAGAACAGAATGGTCCAAATTGCTAATTGTGGTCCTTTATGTGTAATATGATTTCTATAATTAAAACTTTTGCCTCTATTCTTAATTTATAACACATAATCAAAGAATCTTCATTAACCATAATAATCTAAATTTGATTTGTTTGGGTTGATTTCCTTGCATTCTCTTGTTACTGAGTAATGACCAATGGTATCTTTTACTTCCATGATGCTTCCCTTTTCTCATATATGAACCCTGTGCCTCTGTTTTGATGTATGGGATTTTGAATCACTTGATAATTACTGCTCTAACTTTGATGACCTGGAATACTTTTAGCTTTATCTTCTATTACTAAATTTATCTGATGACAAATATATTTTTTACTCATATTAGTTGTTTCTTTTGAAAGCTGAATTTTCCAGTAGTTTCATTAATATACTCTTTTAATTAGTAAACGATTTGAACCAATTTTATTTTTGTCTTTCTGTAGCAACTGCTCTAAGTGTCTTTTAGAGCCTCCTTGAGATTTTCTTCCATTAAGTCAAATGTAAAAATGAGAATGGTCACCTAAAAGTGCTAAGAATTTAGTACTTTCAGATTACTATTTATTTCTCATTCATTGAATGCAATGGATAAGTGAAAACTATGCAGCTACAATTTTTGGTCATGCTAAAAACATGCTGTCTATCCTATTGAAATATTAGTCTCATTCTTTTAACAAAATTTGGATGATTTTTATCTGAATTTCTGGATTTCATTATTTACACTTTATTTAGTTCATTATTTACACTTTATATTTGGGCTATTATCCTCATCTTTGTTGTTATTATCACTATGTTTTGCTCGTTATGCCATCAGGCCTTACTCAGGTGTATATTGATCTGGGTAACATATACCTGAGGAAGGGCACAACAGCTGCAATGCAGTGATAATAACAACAAAGATGAGGACAATAGTCTATATATAAATAGTGTAAATTAGTTTAAATGCTTTTCATTGATTGGTGTCTTTTATTGGTTTAATTCAAAGAATTACTTGTTCAAATTTAATCTTTGTTTCTGCAGAAGTAATTCTCAATAGAAAAATCTCCCTATATAAAAAACATCAGCTTCTTTGTAGAAAAACTGACCTTTGCTATGGTTTGTGTTAATTCGTTTCACTTATGTTTTCTTACTTTCTACTTTATTGTATGGCTTATGGCCATATCATGTTGAAACACCTGTTCTCATATGATCACCAATGTTGAGCCTGGTCAGTACCTAGTTGGGTGACTGCTTAGGAATACCAGTTGCTGTAAGCTTGGATGTGCTGGTGTTGTAATGGATAATAGCTCAGGATTGTTAATTGTACAGCCGAGTTCCAATACTAGTCGAATTTGTCATATTCACTTACACACAAATACCTTTGAGAAAGGTATGAATCCACCTTTTCTCCCACCATCTCTGGGTTAATTAGTAAGACTTGTATCACTAAAACCTATATTATCTCCTAAAAATAAATAAATAAAATTGTGTACAAAATATTTAAGTTTTGGCATTAAATCACCCATACAGTTTGATATACAACCAAGCAAGTTTATTGTACATTAATTTCCATTAATAACTTGTTACAAATTGCATTAAGAAAATGGATCATTTTTTGTTACATATTCTAGTAGCAAACCAAATGTAGAAGTCACATGTTAAAGTACCTTAAGTAACCTAACAGGAGCAAATGATTTTCATTACTTTGAATTTTGGGAGAGTGGATAATGTTTGTTATTCTCAAGTAATGACTTCAGCTGGTCAAATTGATCATGAAGCATTGTTTTGTGAGAAATCTCAAGTAGGAAAATGTGCAAACCATTTTTAACCAGTTTTCTCAATTCCATGTATGCTCTATTGTAAGTACTTGCTCAAGCACATTTGTATTTCTTCAGTATTCCGGAGAGCCAACTATGCTAAATGGAACTTAGTTATAGTTTCTGGGAGAGAGTACATAATCTGGCTTGATCAGTAGTATGCTCAAACTGTGGTCACTTGTGACATCAGGCTACCATAAGTATGAACAGTTTCACGCACAAGACTTTGGTCCAACTCTGGTATGGTTTCCAGACACTTCTCAATAGTGCCACACACTGAGATTTTCTTCTCTGACTGATATAATCAAGAAATCACCTCCTTTAAAAACTGACCATGAAGAGATTTGAACCTGGGTCTTGCAGTTGGTGTGTTAGCATTCTAACCACTCAGACATGTGTCCAATAGTACTGTATTGAAATTGGTTTAAAGCATTTGAGTCACAATTTTTTACCTTTTTAATAAAATATAAAAATAATAAATAGTAAAAAATGCTGTTTCTTTTTTTTCTAACAATAATGTTAAAATCAACAAACAAAATTATCCCAAATAATAAAAACTGAAGGAATTGTTTTAGCTATCCTGTATGTATATGGCACCAGTTGGTCTCAAGAGACCATTGATACCAGACCCTTCAGCTGCCGAGTGACAGTTTTGATTACAACCAGATGTGAAGATGCTCTCCCCTGATGTCACTGTGTTGTTATCTCTTCACCCCAGTGGCAAGCCTCCATTTTTTTCCTTAGCCCTTAGTGTAAATCACATATCCAGCATGAGTGATCGTTGGCAATATCTTGCCACCTCTTGATGTTGATGTCCACTGCCCTCATGTCACATTTTTGCAGATATCCTTGAAGCAAAGATGAGGTTGCCGTTGTTCCTTCTTACCAGTAGCCAGTTCCCCATACAGAAGAACCTTCAGAATCCTCCCATAATTAAACTGTTGCTTCCCTTGTTTTGCCATCATTGTGAGGTGATGCTAGGGTGTCCACTGCAGAGCACAGGCCTAGTCAGTGTTTTATGAGAGATTGGTGGTTGCCCATGCAGCATGCATACCCTCTTCATGCCACCAATGTTGCCCAATGGAAAGGTAGTCCAATACAGCATCTTCTCAAGAGTTGCCAGAATGAAGTTGAACATAACATTGGACTGTCAGGAACTACAGCTCCAGATTTGTCCTTGGCGTTCACTCCCAAAGCCTTTTCCATGATTGGATATGGCCATAATACAGCTGAGGTTTAAAATCAGAGTTTTCCTTCTCTTAATTATCCTACATAAATTCATTTAAACCTTGTATTTACTGTCACAATTGCATTAGGAAGGGAAATAATGACTTTTATAGTAAACTTCTTATATAAACAAATCCTTATTCTAAAAATATTATCTACATTTTTTTTACACAGAAACAGTTGCAGTCAATTGAAAAAGAATTAGACGACCTGAGTATCAAGATTGACAGAGCTAAACGCTTGGTAAGTTCATGATTTACTTTATTTAACAAGATGCTTAAGAAGATTTTCTTTAGGTTGATATTTAATGATGTAAATATTGTATTTCAATATATGGCTTGGTTATTATTCTAGAAAAGTATGAATAGGCATTTGATGGCATAATGCTATATCTACTGATAGAAAATTAAAGCAAATTAAACACTTGTGATGACAGTCTTCATACAAATCTCTAACTGTATCACTTTTATCAACTGATAGAACTTTTAGACGTGGTAATAAAGGGACCAAGAAGAAAGGTCTTTCAACTGAAAGATGACAATATAGAGTGACAAATAAATGAGACAAACCCAAGAGGTTGGCTACATCCTGGAGATATTTAATTCAAGCAAGTGCAGAAATTTATTTAGGTAATGTGATGATGAATGAAGGAAAATGTAGTCAGAAATCTGAAGACACATATGATTAGCAAAAATACCTTTTAGGAACTAAGTATTAAGAGAAAGAAAAATGTTAGAAACAAAGCAGAGATAGTTAAACTGGTATGAAATTTCTAATCTCTTATAAGGTAGTGAATTCTGGACAATTACTTCACAGATAAAGAAGAGATTTGAGGCAGGAGATGTGACTCTCCTAACAGATGCTGAGAATACCATGGACAGAACATGTGAGCAATGAGGAGGTTTTGAGGAAACTTTAAAAAGAAATAATCAGAAAGAGGCAATTTAATTTTTTTGGAAACATAATGAGGAAAGAATGTCCAGAGAACTTAAAGCTCATAGGATATATTGAAGGCAAGAGAATCAGAGGTAAACTGAGTAAGCTCTTTTATAATTGTGTGGGAGTGGGTGGCTTAAGAGAGACAAAGAAGGGTGATGGAGAGTCAATAGTTATTTAGAGTAACAAAAGTCAAAAGACAGGAAAACAGGATTTTTTTTTAATCATTTCACCTGAGGTAACAAAGCCACTAAGACGGAAAAGGGTTACTGAGTGTTAATGATTATAAGAAAAAGAAAAACATTAGTAAGGAATGAGAACAATAAAAAAAACAGAAATTAAGAAGACCTTAGATAATGATTGACATTGCTTTTTTAATATTTTTGAGATGAAACTTGACTGGAAAGCAAGAAACTAAAGAGAGTTCCAGAAATGAGAAGTGAAAGAAAAAATATAGATATATCATTCTTAATTTTCTGGTAATATACTGAGTATTTTTTCTGTTTTTATAGGATAAATAAAAATGAATAACAAAAGGTTTTATTTTGATAAATTGAATTAAAATGTCTGTTTTTAAAAATAAAGTTTTAAAAATTCAAATATGTAAAAATAAGTTTCATTTCATTTTCAGTATCATCTTTAAAATCAATTTAAAATCAATCTGACTCTTTTAACTTGTTTTTTCACCTTCCAAGCAATGGACAAAATGTTTACTGTGATCTTTGCATACATTTATACCACAGTTATTACAGTCTTCACTTTAAAGTTATGAATTGGGGAAAAGGACAACATAATGTAAGCAGTTTCAAACTTGACATTTATAAATAAAACATACAGATAACTCTTTAAGAAGTCAGGGATTGATGTGGCACTGTGTTTGTATTATGAACTGGACACCCATTCTAAAATGATAAGAAAGTAATAAATTTTTTTATATACTAACAGATGTTGTGTGTAGTGGAAGGTTGAATGAATGCTAATTTACTAAAATTACTCACTAAAATATTCTTCCCTGTTTTTTTTTTTTTTTTACAAGTGGAACAGTTAACTAGTGCCAATAAATTTTTCCTGCAATCTGATGTTTTATATAAAATGATCTACATTTTTTTCTTAACTGGAGCAAGAAATGCCTTGTTAATGTTAACACTGCCAAAATGAAACTGCTCTCATGTAATTGTCTGAGGGAACCCATTTTACCTTCTATCAGCACGACTGACGCTAACCACTGGGAGAGTGACTCATTGCACCTTCTTGGACTAATGTTTTCCATGAACATGAAACAGATTATATTTAATCAGTTGCTACATAAGCTGGTTCCCTGTTTTCTGCTAGACAATTTTTCTTCCCAGAAATCTTAAATATTAATAAGTCTACCATTTCCACTCGATATTGTTGCCACATCTGGTTTAATGCTCCTGCTATATATTTAGAGATTCTTGATAAAATCCAAGGAAGAATAAGCTATGTTATTGGTACTAACCTAGTATCTTGGCTTCAGTCACTTTCCTACTACTGTAAAATAGCTCCCCTGTGCCTTTTCTATAGATACTTTCATGGTAATTGTTCTGATGAACATTACTCTATGGCACCTAGACTTTATGAATTTAAGTATAGAATTAGATCAGTGGCCAAGTTTCATCATTTTACAGTTGAAATGACTAGATGTAACTGTAAGTTTTATGCTAATAGTTTCTTTGATCACACTTTTCACATGTGGAACTCTTTGCCAGGTTTTTGCTTTCCCAGTCAACATTGATCTTCAAAAATTTAAATGCAATATCAATCTTATTTACTGCCTTAATTCTTGTTCTTTTATTGTTCCCTCTCCTTAATAGTGTTCTTTTTTCTCATTTTCTTTAATAATCAATAAACTCTTTTATCTTAGTGGTTTTATTGCCTTGGTTGAGGTGAAATGTTAAAAAAAAATTGCTCATTCACAGATAATTCCTCATCTGGCAACAATATATATGTAACTGCATAAACTGAGAAGAAATTGTCCATATTACCAATAATCTACTTATAATAAGCTGAATATTAAAAAGAGATGTGATAAGTATAAAAAGATTTATCAACAATGTTCTTGATGTTTGAAAAGTAGGTGTATTGTGGAAAGAAAATAGATCTTTTATTTAGAATCCTCAACATTCATAACTTAGCATGCTCAGTGGAAAAACAGTGTGATCTTCGATAAAATAAAGTAAAAAATTCCATTTGCCATAGCATAAATCCATTTATATTTCATGTGAGTAAAAGAGAAACATGGATCTGGAGCAGAGTTAGATATATTAAAAAATGCTTGAAGGTTACATTGATGATCGGCAGGGTTTGAGAATAATGGTCAGTGAAGATCAAAGTAGAGAACAATGTATTGTTCAGTTTTCCCTAAAATTCATTCTTTTTCATACCAACCCTTTATTGTTTAAATCCAAGAGGAATCATAGGGAACCTGTCCTGACTGCAGAGAATGGGTTTCTGTTTCAACCATATGAGCTTTAAACAATTGACAGTAGACCCCAACTTCTGAAAGGTGACCTTGGTGTTTCATGGAAACTTTGGAAGTCATGAATACTATTGGAGATCAGGGACAGTAAGGCCAGTTTGTTATTTATCATTTTATATTCTTTCTCAGATACACACACACACATATATACATTTACATTGAGCTCTCCGGATATCATCCTCCTGGGGTCTACCCATACGGATTACCTAGTTTTGCATAAACTAAATATATATATATATATATATATATATATATATAGTGAATTTCAGTTTCATGCAATCATCAGATGATAAAAATAATTTATGTCACAGATGAGTACTCTTTCTCCATAAATTTCACAAATTTTAAATATATATATATATATATATATATATATATATATATACACACATACTACAGTTCAAAAGTTTAAGGCCACACATGGTAATTTTTTAAATCGGCCCAAAAAGTAGTTGCTTTGTACTTTAAATAAGAGAAAATTATTATACATGATTATAAAAAAAGTGAGACATGATATTTTATTTGAAATTTTATTATGACAGAAAGAAAAGTATTTTATTATTAAATTTTGCTTTTGTCAAAATATTCTTGTTTAGCCTTGATTACTGCAGTACAAATTTTTGGCATTTCTTACAAATATTTTCTCAAAGTATAAGTTTGATAATGATTCCATTCTTTTTTTAATGACTCTAACTGTTCTTTTTCTTTTTTTCACTCTTTTGTCAAGTTCATCACATACTAATTCTGTGGGTGGCTTCAGACTTTTGAACTGTAGTGTGTATATACACACACACATACATTATATATATATATATATATATATATATATATATATATATATATATATATTCCAAAATAATACATAGATCCAATAGCAAAAATAGACTAAAAATTATTATAATCCTATGCATCAGACAAAATAACTATGCATTAATATAAATAATTATAGTGTGTGAGTGAGCAAGCTTTATTGCATATAAAAGAAAAACTTGTTATCATACATGTTCTACAGTCATTGTTGTGAGTATGACTCACAAAAGTTGAAAGCTTGGACACAGCCATTATAAAAGTTTTGGAAATTTTGTATATCAACAACTATCGTTTATGCAAAGAATCATTTGCAGTTTGTAGAGGAAGATAGACAAACTCAACAGACACAAATAGTAAGACATGTTTGAAGCAACAGTTGCTGCCTAATTATATTATATATATATATATATATATATATATAAATAATTTCCCCTAAGCAAGGCAAAAAGCCACTAATGCACAGCAGTTTACTAAGTGTGAAAGAATATAAGAAAAAACATTATTAAGGAGTGAAAACAATAAAAGATAAGAAATTAAGAAGACAGATAATAATGACTGACATTGTATTTAAATTTTTGAAGATCAAACATGACTGGAAATCAAAAAGCTGGAAGATAGTTTCACAAGGTAGAAGTGTAAGAAAAGAAAGTGTTTGTATAGAATTTATGGCTACATCTATCCATTTCAAATGTAAAATGGTGAGATCTTGAGGTACCATAGAGGAGAGTCCATCAGAACAATTACCATAATTATGGAAACCATATAACATAATAGTTATACTCTGAAAAGAAGATTGTCATTTTAAAGATAATTTGTTAATATAATTTGGTATACAACTGACTGGTTAGGACATAAATGTTCTGATCATGAGACCAAAAGGTTTATATCTCATCATGGCTAATTTGTCAAGAAGATGATATGAGCTCTTGATAATATTGAACTGAGATAATGATCCTAATATGATGCTACATCATTTCGTTGTGCTTTAAAACCATACCAAGTGTTGACTTGTGAGGGGAAAGTGGAGGATGAAAACTGTTTAGAAATTGTCAACAAATTCACAAGTCATTCTGACTGAGGGATTTGAGTGTAATGACTTTGTTCAAATATAGGGTACAGCAGATTATGCACACAGTAATTAACTGCAATTAAGCTCCATAAACATAATTCCAGTACAGATCACAGTTTGGTTCTGTAAATACTGAAGAAAAATGTGTCTGAGCAGTTTCTGTAACAGTGATGTGCTATCATGATATTGTAAAAGATGACTTGATAACTGTTCTTAATTTTTTGTTATCATTGAAATACACGAGGTTATTAAAATAAGAAACACATATTAAAAAGAAAGAGAAGTATATATACACAGGGAAAATATTTAAAGGAAAGAATTTATCTTGATGTTTTCAATTGTTGTAAATATACTTTATAATTATCTATATTTCCTTCAATACCTCAGAATCCATATATAACAATGACTGAATTGTCAGGTGAATATTACTAGTTTCTTTCAATATTTCTCATGAAATATTAAGGTGCAAGTTACATGTGAGCATATGTTATATGATATTAGATTAGTAGATTTTTGGGGTGCGTATAACACTTTTTTAGGAGCATGCAGATACTACACCTTGATCCTAGGCTAGAGAGTAACACTGGTTCAAAGTAGAATGTATATATATTCTGATCCCCAGAAGAAGTGTTAATCCATGTAAATAATCCCATAGAATTTGATATGTACTTTGCTTATATGCCTTTCTAAAGCTAAGCAAAATATTAAGTATTAAGTATTTGAAACAAAGAAAAGATATGAACTGATATGTAATATCAACTTTATGATATGACAGTGAATCTTGGACAATTTCCTTGTAGGTGAAGAGGAGAACTGACACAACAGAGATGTGGTTCTTCAGAAGGATGAATATTATGAACAGAGCATTGAATCAACAAAATTTTTTAAATAAAGTGAGAAAAAAAGGATGCTTATACTTAGAATCAGAAAGAAACAATTGAAATTTCTGGGACACATAAGGAGGAAAAGCAGGCTTAGAGAAACTGACATTTGCAAAATATATAGGAGGCAAGAGAGACACAGGGAACCCACAAATAATTTAACAACTGAATTTGTATAAATCGTTGGCAGAATTAAGAGTGGAAGGGATTGTAAAGTGGCAAGAATTGCTCAGGAGTACAAAGGAGACAAGATTTTGTAGCACCATGATTGCCATGCTTTGAAGAGACAGAGTATATTAAGGAGGACTTTGCCATTATATACAATCACTGGAATTAATGAAAATTCTTGTTTTTATCTAAGAAACTTTAACTCTAATATAGATTACATAAAAAGTTATTTGTTAGATTTTGCAAATGATATTCTTGTTTTCTCTATGTTCAATGGGGTTAAAATTTCTCGAAATCCAGGAGAATTTATTTTTATATTTAGCAGTGATATCAGTGAACTTGTTATGACCTTTCCAACTTGAAATATTCTGAATGTGTCTTGTATATAAAGGGCACAGATTTGTGCATTGGATCAGCAATTTGACCTTTTGTATTTAAAAATGAAGGAACTTAACTCTTCAAGTCAATGTGCTGTGCTTTCAAAAGTTTCAGATGAAGGATTCATTGTAGGTAAAACAATGATTCCAGTGTTCAGTGATTCTTTTTCTTTTTTGAGTTAAAAAGATCAGGAAACTCTGAGGGTGAATCAAAGGTATTTTCATTTTTAACAGACCTTTTATATTTGTTGAAACTTATATAAGGCCCTACATATTGGTGTTTTTGTTGCTCCTAACTCTTCTGAAACTTTTTTAGTCAGGTTCACCTCTAATTTGTGTTTTAAATCATCATAATCAACAACTGATTTTTATCCAATTTCAAGGGACTCTTAAAATGCATGAGCTAAATTCTTTGAGCAGCTTCCCTGGCTTTCAATCTCAATTAAAAAAAATGCTTCAGAATTTCCAGAATCCCAATATAACCTCTGAAACAAAAGGTATAGCTGTATAGTATTGAAATTGATATATTTCTTTTTTAATCAAGTTTGCTCCAAGCAAGGCAGTAAAGCCATTGAGTCACAAGAGGTTACTGACTTTGAAAGAATGAGAAACAGGGACATTGCTAAGGAGTGAGAAGAGATGAAGACTAATCAAGAGGATAGCAGATAGTGATTGACATTGCATTTAAATTTTTGCAGATTAAAGTTGGGTGGAAAGCATGGAGCTGGAAGGAAGTTCCACACATGAGAAGTGTGAAAAAAGAAACTGTCAGCATAGAATTTACAGTTACATCTAGCCAGCTCAACTGTAAATTGCCACTTTAGTACTGTGCTTAAATTTGTCCAGATACTATAGTGAAGAGTTCATCTGAACAGTTATCATGAAAGTATTTATAGAAAAGGCAATGGGAGGCATCCTTATGGTGATGGGCATGTGACTGAAGCCAAGATGCCAGATTGGGGCCAATAATATTGCTGATTCTTCTAATAATATTGATAGGCTTATGAAGTTGTAGTCTTTTGATGTGCATATGAAGTATGATTTGGAATAAATGTCTGTAAAAAAAAAAAAAACTAGAAATACTTTTGCTACAGACTAATATATATAATAAGAATTTTAAGAATGTATTGAAGTTATATTGTTCAAATAAATAATGCTAATAGTGTTAAATATTAGTGGTGTTAAAAATACTCCATAGATGTGTACATGTAATAAGCTTTGGAATAAAGGTCCTTTAAAATATGAAAATTCTTTTGATACACTGTAATATATTAGAACATTAATAATATAATGGTGTCATTTATTGTCTTTACATGAAATTAGCTTTGGAGTAAAAGTTAATTTTATGTACATATTTATTTAAAGTTTCGTAAGAAACCATATAATTTTTCATGTACCCTAATAATAATTCCTGGAATGAGAAAATTGAAAGTAGTGAAACTGAAATTGGCAAGATATTAAGTTTGGTCTGGTTTGTTTTATGACATATCAACTTCAATGGGTTATTTAATACTCACAAAATTTTCAAAAATCTTTTTCTGGTAATATTTTTTTTTCAAAAGATTATTGCTGGTAATATCTTTTTTTTTTCTCCAAAAATCTATTGCTGGTAATATTTTTTTACAATGTATTTCTGGCATTAAACTCTATTTTTTACACTTTCATAGTGTTTTGACCCCAGTTTGGTTTAACTATTTGCCCATATCTGGGACCTTAACAGGTGCTACCACTCCAGGTCAGGGTGAACCTGGGACCACCAGCAATTAAGAGGTGGTTCCATGCTGCTCAAAACATCCTGATCAGAGGCCTTGCTGTTGGATGTAGTTTATTGTCTTACCCAAGACATGGTATTGTTTATCATCATACCCAGGATAGCAAGATATTAGGCTCTGCAGGTCTGCAACTTGATAATAGGTGTTGCTTCAGATCGAATTATATTAAGGAAAATGACTGTTGGTTCCAATCCTTGTTGGAATGACTACAAAATCATCTTTCCTCTCCAGATTTATAGACAAATCCCAGCATGCATCTGTATGATTTTGTCTGTAAATTTGGGGAGGGTATGTTTTTTATAGTCATTACAACAATGATTGGAACCAACAGTGACCAAAAGGAAATGCACTTCCAGACAAAATATGTGGTGCTCAGAAAATGAAATTCTCAAAATAATATGGATGACAAAAACCAGATTAAAATGAAGAGAATAAAATTTTGATTCCTCAGAGATCAATCATAATTTCAAACTTAAATATTCTTTATCTTTTACAGAAAATAATTACTTTTCTTAGTGTTTGCTGAAGACTCTTCAATTGCAATCAACTAAAGATGGGCTAATCATTTTAATTGCTTTTAAAAGGAATTAGAGATGCTTTTTATGAAGTTGCTTTGCTGTTGAGTATACTTTGGCTTTTGTATACTAAATATTCACCCTATACTGGGCTCGAAAGCCACTCAAGATAGAGGGTTGTTGAATAACATTCTTTTATTGATGAAAGAGGTGGAAGTAAGTGGATATTTTGTGGAGTGATAATGATTGACCTGAGACTTGAAGTGGTTTAGTAAACTAATTTTGCAGAAACTTTACAATTCGAGATTTTTGAATTTGTGCTCTACTCAGCTGTGTACATGCTTATTAAGTTCTTTTGTCTAAATATACAATCAAAAATTGTATCATTGTAATTATTTTTAATTCCTGAAGAAAATTTGAGAAGTCAATTCTTCTTTCCCACTGAAATCTCTGCAAATGAACCTTACTGCATGTCAAGTAGTTTTTAAAATTCATGCTCTTATAGTCATATTTCAAACTGTGGCAATTAATTTTACTGTCACTATCATTCTAAAATCTGAGAGATCATGTGAAAACCTGAAAAAAATTTTCATAATTTGCACAAATCGATAAAAATAAATGAAAAAGTTGAATTAAATAACAGAGATAATGAGGTAGGGAAAAGATAATGAACAAATATAATATGCTGAACACTTTTGTTTCTCAATTTCTTTGTCTACTGAAGTTAGTATAGAATTTTTAAGTAGTATTTAATATGAAGAACTTAGGATAACTCCTTTAAATTTTGTTTAGCTTTCTATAAAAAATAAAATAATGATTTTTTTTTATTTTGATTTAATATATAAACAAAATAATGTAAAATTTCATTTTAGAATTAAAAGCATTTTTATCAGTAAAATAAAAATGCTAGGAATTAAACCAACCAATAAAAACACTAGAAATAGGTGGCATAAAAACAGTTTAGATGAAATATTCTGTATCAGCTTTTAGGAGGAAGCATTGTTTTTTTTAGTTTTTTTTTTATTTCATATGGAAATAAAAACTTTAACATTAGTTTTACATTTTAGTTAGCAATGGAAAATTCCTGTTTATTGATTACTGAAAATGAAATATATAAATTGAGAGTAAAAATCAACCATTATTCTGTTACATGTCAGAATTATAACTTTTTTACAGTTAAATATGAAGCTGATGTGTGTGTTGGGTAGAATTGGCTTCACCTGCATAAAAAAACAGTAACGTTAAATTGAGTGGATCAAAGTGTTTGTTTGAGTTATAAAGTAGAAACAAGAATTAAGAAATTTTTTTTGGCATTCTTTATTGAAAAACAGTGATTTATTATTTTCTTCCACTATCTTCTGCAAACTTTCATGCAACTTCATAATTCCATCCTCCCAGAACATTCTCTCTTTCTCAGCAATGAAATGTTCTAAGTACATTTTGCAGTTTTCCAAGGAATTTTTCTTCCTCTTAGGAGAATTTTATAACAATTAAAATAAATGCTTATTTGAAGATGCAATAACTCTTCGGCAAAGTTGTAAAACTTTTTACCTGGTCACCAAAGAAACAAGAAATATTATGCATGTTTCCTAATGTAACCTCAGGATACAAATCAAATTAACCTTTTAGACTGCCCAATCTTCTGCATTTATATCCTTTTTTTTCTTTGGGATGTGGGAGATCATGGCTCTTTATAAACTCCTATCCTTTTCTCTTTGAATTTCTAGGCTGAGAAGTTATCATTATTTACAAAGAGATTATTGTGCTCATTTTTGTTATCAGAATATTTCAGATGCATGGTTCAATTGTTCTTGTTTTACAGCCCATGTTTAGGAATATTGTGTCTACTCCATATTTAGTACAACTCAGTTATTGCTTGCATTGTTACACTGATGGAAAGTGATTGAAGATAAGATGCCAATTCAGGACATGGCAGATTCTTCCTCGTATTTTATCAAGAATCTCTAAATACATAGCAGAAGCTCCAGACTAGATGTGCAGCAATATTCAATGCATGGTTTAATTGTTAACTTAGAAATTGGTTAGAAAGATTCTGGTGAGTGAAATGACACAGTGAACCAACCTTCCAAGCACAATTCCTAGCAATTAATTCAAAATAAACTTTTCACTTCATATCAGGGGAAAAGGTTAGACTTGGATGTTATTGTCAGCTGATGGAAAGCAAAAAAACTTCTCTCAAACAAAACTGCTTGCTTTTAATCAAGCAAGCAGTTTTGTTTGTGATTATTAACACATCAGCTTCTAAGCCCAAATCAGTATAGGGTCATATGTGGGCATTACTTTTTTTTAATTTTGGAAAAAATATTTTGTAAAATACTGTTAGATATCAGTTAAAGTTTTTCCCTAATCTCAGAATTCATGTCACCGATTTGTGATGATGCCTGCTCTCTCTCTCTCTCTCTCTCTATATATATATATATATATTTGAAGCAGTAAGATGCTCCATGGTAAATGAAATGCACTATTATGTGCAATAACTGTGCTTTTCATTTATTTTATAAATACTGCCACATGACAATATATTGGTGACAAAATTAATTCTGTAAATATTACTAATATTGTAGTTGAATCAATAATTTCTTTTCCTTGAGCTTTGTCTTTTTTAAATACCTACCATACATTTATAAAGAATTCCAGTTAAAACTAAGAAATGCAGTGTGCCATATACATTTTCTCAAAATTCCACAGGAAGCATGCATTACTTTATATAGAAATATACTTAGAGTGCCTCTGATATTTGGTGAAGCAAGTTAAAATTTAAATATAACCATCACCAGTACTTGGAGACATAGCATAAATGAAAATACCATTTCACTAAAATATGTTAAAAAAGCAGTTAACATGTTAGGATGTCTTCATTTATAAACTTTATAGTCATTTATTATTTTTAAAAAAAATGTTGTCACTTGGTTAATGCTTGGATGAAACCTTTGAAAAAAGGCTGATCTTCAGAATTTGTTTCTCATTGGGTTCTTATTTGTTTATCATGTGTTCAGTATTTGGCAAGAATGAAGTCAATTATAAGACATATTTATACAGTTTCCAAAGATTAGGCAAAGAAAGAATCATCAATATCTATGCATGCTTTATCAGTTTTGACATGGGAAGCCTAAATTGCAGAGTTGCACTAAGTAATTGATTCAATTGAAGCAACGTCTTCTGCAAGCAAATATCTGAAATTAACTTGTTCCCAAGTTAAAAGAGAAATAAATAAATGAAAGTCAAAGCTGATCCTATGGTAATGCGGAGATTAGCTATTTCTCTATAGCAGTGTTTCTCAACATTTTTTACTTAAGGGTGCACTTGTAGAATAACTGAAACTCTGGGTTGCACTTTAAATTTTAATAAGCTAAAATTGGTCTTAAAATTTGAAAATAGGAAAATAATAAAGAAGTCTTCAGAAATAGATATTTATTTTTAAGCCATTACATTGCTTGGGGTCTCTAGCTTTTTGAAAATAAAGATTTTTTTAACTATAAAAATAATTCATAAATTACTTTTCTGTTAACTTGGGGTACAACTGGCTTCCTTTTGGGGTGTATTAGTGTGCCCTGGTACACTAGTTGAGAAATGCTGCTTTATAGTAAACATTTGACATTTGTTGACTAAACAGATACTGTTACTGTTGTTTGAAATTTATAAAATAGTTTTCTTAAAAAAAAACAGGCTTCTCAGGTCTACTGTAATTGCTCTTTCTAGTATTAATGGGAGTTTCTTTCCAAAATGTTTCTTTCATGTAGAGTGGAAGGTTAACAGCTTGATTAGATAATTATTTGCTCTTTTAGTCACAAGTATTGTCTATTTTCATTTTGGCTGCTGTTGAACATGTTCAAGTGATGCTTTTTTATTTTATTTAGCATAGCTCTTTGTTTGTTATTTTGTAGTGCTAATCTAAATGGTTTGATGAAGGATCATCTTCAAGATTTACAGGATTTATTCATTTGTAGCTATTTTTAATGATTGATCTAAGCAAACAGTTGCATACAGATCATAAATGATATATTTCTGATTGAGTTGGATGTCATGTGACATCCATATGAAAGTTTAGATCTAACAAGGTTATTTAAGAATATGACTATAGATTTTAGGTCAAAAGTACTTCACACTATCATGTATTCAATTTCTCTATATCCTATACTAAATTTGTTATGACTAATCCGTATTAAGGCTTTTGGAATGTTTAGAATTTATCAATTTATAATGTTGGATAGGACTGAGAAAAAATAATGCAAAGAAAACTGAAAAAAATAGAAAATAAGTGAATTGATAATTTGATGAATGAAATTTGTAAAAAAATAATGACTGAAAAAAAAAGAAAGAAATGATTGTCAAATGAATTCAAAAGAAAATGAGAAAAAGCCATAGAGTAATAGAGAATGAAAGGAAAGAAAAATTTGAAGGAAGTTTTTTTTTCCTTGTTTGTCTGTAGATAAATCTTTTTTCTTTTTTCTTTCTATGACTTTTTCCTTCAAATTTTTCAAGAAGTCATAGAAAGAATAAAAGAAAAAGATTTATCTAGAGACAATGAAAAAAATACCCCCCCCCATTTTTTTTTTTTTTTTTTTACAATAAGTTTCACTCTAGAGGTAGAGGGTTATGATGAGGGGTAGTTTATAAGCATAGGCAGTGAAGATAGCAGTTAACTGTAGATTTGAACAGGTTAAGGTTTTAGAAATCGGGAAAACATGCTCTTGGTTAGTTGGTTGCACACAGCAGTGGTGATTGGGAAGAAGCTGTTTGAGTGGAGCATACCTCTCACTGATGGAATACAGAGGGAATGTGGGTGATTTGCTACAATGTAAGTGACATGGCAGGTCCTAGCCATGAAGGTTCAGCCATACAGAACAAAGGAATGTAGTACATCTGAGCACTTTACTTTAAAAGAAAGTGATAGAGCAGTGAGAGACTTGTCACATCCTGTCTGTATGAGAGAGTGGTTGGAGGCCAAAATTTATTAGTAAGAAATCAAAAGTCAGTAAAGAAAACAGAACAAATGAGTTAAAAAGAGTTGAAATGAAATAATGGTAGAGAAAAACATGAAAGAAAATTGAATGAATTGAGAATGAAAATGAATGATTGAAATGAAAGCGAGACAAACTATGTATGAAGAAAAAAACCTGCAGTATGCAAATGATGAATGAAATTAGGATGCCATTTGCTGTGAGACATGAAAAGTTATGAAGAGGAGGAAAGTAATGAGAAATGAAAGCATAAAATACAGGGTATGATGTGAAAGTTATGGCCATTCTATATTTTTAATTTCTTGCATACACATTGTTTATGATTTTGTCAATTGCACAATGTAGTAGGGTCAGTTGGATACTGTCTGTAAACAAAAGAGCACCATGACACAGTCCACTCCACCAGAAATTTAAAAAGAGTTGGATTAGTCTAATGGGGATTATGAAGATGTTTGGAGTGATCACTAGTGATGGTGATGTTATGCCTCCATTCATCTTCCTACAAGGCCTCAGGGTCAACAGAGAGGCCTACATCAGGTGGCTGCTAGAAGACCCTGTATCTGGCAACAGGTCTCTGCCCCATGCCACACAAGCAGGTTGAGTTTAATGGTGATTATGAAGGTACAGTTTCTGATAAGAAAAGAACTCCTAAATTTGTTGGTAAGGGCCTCAGACTCAACATGGAGGCCTACATCAAGTGCCTCAAGGAGGTAGCGCTGCTCTAGATTAAGAAGGTGGCTACTGTAAGACCCTATGTCTGGCAAAAGGATGCTACACCATAATACACAAACAGGAGAACTAAGTCGTGGCTGTCAAACAATTTCTGCGAACTTACCAACCCTTATAACTGGTCAACTAATTCCCCAGACTGTGACCACCTTTGTTATGTGTGGGGCACATTTGTAACATGAAAGATGAACTGAAGGCAAGGATTATGGCAGCAATCATCAAATTGGTTGAAACCAATGGTGATTATATTGAATAAATTTACTCTTTAGAATTTCAAGATATTTTTGTGTAATTTTGGTAAATATATCTGTTAAAATTAGAAGTCATTTTTGTGTAATTTAGATGACAATTAATCCATTGCACACTGTATGTATTAAACAAGAATAACAAGGCTTCTCTTGCATAAGAAGGTAGCCATTTATCTGATTGTGTTAAACATAATGGCAAAATTCAAGAGCTATGGATTTGGTTAGAACTACACATAGATGGTTTTCAAAAATTAACAAACCATTCTCAGTTATGTATAAAAAATTCTGAATCTTTTTTTCATGATGAAATTTTATGGGGATGATGATTACATCATAACTGGGAAATACCCCTATTGTTTTTTGTCCCAGTTTTTGAAATGATAAATTATCATTACAAGGATTTGTTTGGATGAGTATCCTCATATTGGTTGTTAATTTCAAAGTTTTTCAGCTATTGCACTTTCCATTCTTCTTCAAGAGTTTGCCGTAACCTTCTTGACTTTTTGAAGCAAAACTATCATCCAGTGCATAAAGATAGATTTTGTTCTCATTCTGCTGACCATTCTCAGGTATATATTATAAAATTCGACCTAATTAATTTAACCTTGCGATATCACTTTTCTCTTCACCTGAATTACAGGATATGACTTCTCACTACCTGAACCAGAGACTGAACTAACCACCTGTTAATTTGATTCTCTTAACCAACTCTCATCTAGGCAATGGAACTTGTGGATAAAACTGTTGGCTAAATGAATCGAGTTTCCTAACAACTCTGAGTTCAATCCCTGCTTTAGGCATTGACAAAAAGTCATATCCTCTGGTTCAGTGGAAGAGATATGGATGAATTGACAAGATGGAGTTCAATGACATTTTCTTATTCTCTGGCATTGACAATAGAATGTGAATTATTTACTCATATTGAATAAATGACTCCATTTTAAATTTCCTGACATTTACACAGTACAACACCTGAAGAAGTTCAAGACAGTTCAATGCTAACATCCAAGCTGAGGATACTAGTCTAAACACATTGATCTAAATAATGATATTGGATTTGATATATAAAATAAGTATCTTTTTTTCATAATTAAGATTCAACTTATTGATATACTTATGTATGCATTTAAAGATATCTAAAAGGAAGCAAAGTACATATAAAAAAATAAATAAAGTCATGCAAACGCTAGAAGGGTCACAAAAAGAGACAATGGATAATGACAATACAGTTTTCTAGCCATTTCTGCTTACCTCAAGCTGCCCAGACGAGCCATATACATAGCTATATTCTAACATTTCTGACCAATTATACTTATTTCTCCACACTTTCTACTCAGTTTGTATCAAAGTATGTAAAAGAAATAGGTCCAAATTAGATGGAGATGTGAAATCTTGCAATCAAAATCCAGAATCTATCTTACATATCTATAAGTCTACCATTTGCTATGCTTAGAATATTGTTGTCACACATGATCCAGTGCCCCTAAAATCCACAGAAGAATCAGCAATATTACTGACCCTAATCTGGTGGCCCTGCTTTAGTCACTTTTCCACTACCATAAGGTTGCCTCTCTGTTTCTTTTCTATGATTACTTTCATGTTAATTATTTGGATGAGCTCTTTGCCATGGTAACTAGATTTTTTAATTTAAGCATAGTACTAAACTGGCACTGAGATCTCATCAATTTACAGTTGAGTTGGCTAGATATAGCTGTGAATTCTATGCTAACAGTTTCTTTTCTCACACTTCTCACTCATGGAACTCCATTTTGGCTTCATACTTTCCAGCCAACTTTCTTCTTCAAAAATTTAAATGCAATGTCAATCACTATCTACTGTCCTCTTGATTACTCTTTTCCCTGCTCATCCATTATTAATGTTTCTGTTCTTAATTCTTCCACACCCTGTAGCCTCCTGTGCCTTAGTGGCTTTAATTCCTTGTAAGGGGTGATTAAAAGAAAGTAGGATCTGTAATGTAATCAATATTGACATGGCATCTTGATGTCAGTCACTTTCTTAATGATGACATGGCTTCCTCTTGTCTTTTCTGCAAATATTTTCATGCCAACTGCTCTGACAAACTTTTGTCCCTGGTGTCCCAACTATATGAATTTAAGTGTACTACTAGATTGGCATTTTGATCCCACCCATTTACTGTTGAAATAGCTAAATGCAACCACCATTTCTACACCAACAGTTTAGTTTCTCCCATTTCCTGCATGTGGACACATTCACACCCCCTGCTGCTACCATTCTCCCAACTTCTGGACATACACATCTGCATCAGCAGTAAACACTTTCACAAAATCATTCAATTCCCTGTAATCAAGCACTAGCTAAACCTTCTGTTTGTTCTCCTGAACCACTGTCATCAATGGAATCAGGCCCCTGGGTGGACTAAGCTCACTTTCAAGATATGGCAGCAGCCATTTATTGTCTAGCCACAGCTGCAGTTTTATTTTGTATCCTTCCCAAACAGCATCAGGCATGGTGTACTTTGGCAAATTGTTTTTCAGTCTTTCATGTGTTTGACTACAGGCCCATTTCCATGAGGTACTCCAAACTTTCTTCTGATGGTTGAATTGCACACTAAAATCAGGTTTGTTGAAAGAAATGGCAGGACACTAGGGTATATTTTCTTTGGGGAAGTGGACTTCTCATGATTTAGTGATGCACATTCTCCCAAGCTCCCAGATTACATCGATCCCCAAAAGCAGATCAAAGCCTAGCAATGTTCCATCCACAATCAGAACTTCAATGTTCATAGGTTGAGCACAACCAACATTCAAGTTGACTGCACCTTACCCAAAGGTGCCATACAGATCTGCTCACTAGTGTATGTGAGCAGGCAGAATCTACAAAGGCTACACACTTCTATTCAACTATGAGTACTTCGATGACTGTTAGTGCATCATTCTTTACTTGTTTGTGGAGGAGACTGGCACTCAGATGAGATGTGTCCAAAAGCAATACACTTCATGACATGATCTGTGCACCTGGTTATCTGTCCCCTCCAAGCATCCTTGTTTACAGTCCTTAGCAAAGTGGTTGGGAGCAGAGCATGTGAAACACATTATGCCATCCTTGCGCATACCAGAAGGAGACATCTCAACATTTGTTCATTGAATGGATGTAGTGACTGACACTATAGGTTTTTGGTTTTCAGTTATAATAACCTTTGCCTGATTTAGAAGTTGCTCCAAGGTCATAGTCTCTATTCTGGACAAGGCTCTAAAAAGTCATCAAATGTGCTGTGGGAGCCCAGAACATATGTGCATACTATCCGTCACTCAGGCAACTGTCTGCTAACCATCCAAGCCAAGTGCTATAGCTCAAAAAAAATTCAATGACAGTTTCCACAGTATGAAGTCACCTCACTATGAACTAGTCAAAGGTATTGAAGACATCTATTGTGTATGCAGTCATGGGGGCTGCTTTATCTGCTCTGACCTCTGCTCCTTACTTAGTTGCTGGTATACTGCAAGAGTCCCACCTCAATCATCTTCATATCACACAGTTCACATACCAACTCAATGTTTACCAACCATGATTGGCAAATTGGTGTCACCGCCATTAAATTCAGGGATCAGTCTGATATCAAACACCTTCTCTGCCATCTTGTAGAAAAATTCAGAACTGTCAAAACAGCTTGCAATAAAAAGCTTTAAACTTTTTTATTCCTTTCCTTACAAACAATACCCACAATCAGTTTTCTCTCAAACACTCTACTGTCTGCAACATGTGTAACCTGTTCAATACAGCAGTAAGCCATTCTGCCTGTTGCCTCATTCTCCCTGTTTTTATATATCATTTACAGCCAAAAATTACATATGTGCAAAGATAACCTTGCGAGAAAGTATCTGACTCCAGGATGTATCTATTTTAAATATGTAACCCAAAAAGCTGGCATTTCTTTTTTCTTTGGACATTTTATATGTGAGGCATGTTCAAATCTTTGTTTGCACTGAAGGTAAGATATTTTATTCTAGCATTGCAAAAATGCATGCAACCCTCGGCCTTTTTTCCCTCTGCAGTAGTTCACTACAATATATTGTATTTATTTACTAATCTTAGTATAAACTGGTACAGGTCCACAAACAAAACCAATTAGGATTAAAGTCAATACAGTAGAAAAAGTCAGTTTTAACTACTAGTTTGTGTGGAGATGAAAGAGAAAACAAAACCTTACCTAGTAAAAGAATTTATGTTCTATCTGTTGATAAAGAAAATAAGAATCAAGATTGGGTAGATTTCAGTAGGTCTTGAAATGTGATAATTTTTTTACTTGCCTATTAGTTTCAAACAATAACAGCCATTCTTATTCCCCCTATAGAAGATGTCACTTTGGATGACAGTGGTACTCTACTCTTCATTAGTTCAGAAGTTTGTTGTGGTTCATGGGTATACATTGGACTTGCAAGATTGATTTATGACCATTAGAATTACAACCCTGGGGTTTTGATTTTTGTATCTGCAACTCACAGTCTGTTAACTTGGCAAGGAACTAAATTGTCGGATAAGTACAATTTCTAAAATGTGCTTTTTCATAAACAAATGGGGTTTAAGAACATTGTATTAGGCCAATGTCCAATATGTAAATACAACTTGCCTGTAAAATCAGTTTTTCAGAAATTTTTAAATCTCAGTTGAAACCTTAATCACAGATACCAGATACATGTAAAATGTGCAACTATTTCAACCACAATACACACACACACACATATATATACACAAACACACATACAGAGAAATTTAATTGCATTCTCAGTAAAACTTTCTCTGTGTGACTATCAGCATTCATGTTAACTAGGTATGCATACTTCTGTATATTTGAATGTATGTTTCAGAAACAAATAGATTTTATTTATTGCTTTAACAATAATTGTCATTTAAATGTAGACTGAAGTGTTGCAGTATATCAGGCTTGTGGCATGTTGAAGGAGACTTAATGTCTAGACCATAAAAAATAACTGTCCAAATTCCTCTTTTTCTCTCAAAATTCCTCCCATCACTCCCTTCTGACCCAGAGAAACACTTAATAAAATGTTGGAAGCACTTTCCCTCCATTTAAAAATAAACACACACAAACCGTTATAATTCAATATATTGTATTGATTTGATAAAATGAAAAAGTAGAGAGGAAAAAAAATGAATGGAATCCAGGAGAGAGTTTTTGGAATGACACCAAAATAATGTGATTGTCTCTGAACACAATTGAATAATAGGAATGAGTGCAATATTTACAGGGAAATGTAAATAATTCTTAAATTATGGCAGCTGTTCAATTATTGGAATATTAATCTCAGCATGGAATATGCATTGCAGAAGTACAAATCTTATTTAAGTTCAGTGTATCAGGCAAGTGTTGCAACATTGTTTATGCATTGGCATTAAATTATCCAAATTTAAATTGCTAAGGATCCAGTCTTGAGACAATATTTTCATCTTGACATTTGATAATATTTGGGGACAAATGATTCAAGATTGTTTATTCATTAAATGCTACTCAAAATTTCAGTTGTAAATGATCTAGTTCAAAGACTACATTTTCATCTGATGTGATCATTTTCAGTTGAGTAATTTAGTTGTTAGAATGTGAAGCTGCATGAGTTTCCATGTATATATTTGGTAGCAATTTGAATTTATACTTAATAAAAGAAATTAAGATAAATTCACTTTTTTATAAAACAATTTTAGATGTAATGTTATAAGTTGCTTTCATTTGTTTGTTGTAAATCTGATTTTATTAATAAGAAATATATGCACTTGAAAAGTCCCATGAGTCATTTTGATGCTTCTAACCAAAAATATTTTCAGATATTTCCAGCATCACTCCAAATAATCACTAAATTTTCCAACAATACAATTAAAATTTTGTCACTATGAATTGTAATTTCAGCTTTTACATATTTATGAATTGTAATTTCAGCTTTTACATATTTATACTTTACTGTTACAAGCATAAGATGGAGGGAAAAAATTAATAGGTTTGTGTAGACATCCACCACACACAGAGGAAAGTCTGTGCTCATGAGTAGCATTGAATTGCACGTAGAGAGTTGCCCTGCTGTTCTTGGGCTTAGAGCCCTCAGTTTGATGCATGTCTGGTGACGACAAAAACTAAGGTGTAGCACCCACCAAGCGCTCACCCAGGTCAGGCCGCCACATGCCCAGACTGCAACCCAGCCTGTGTGCCTTGGCGGTGGGGTGCCAACATGGTGGGACCATTTGGTGAGTGGCAGGTGCATGTGTTCACAACTCGAGAGTGCTCAGTTTGGCTGCCACCACACCAACTCTGTCTACCAGTGGCTGCAAGCGGGATGATGATGCTGACAATGATGACGATGATGATGGGTGTCCAGCCATTAAATTTGATGCTTGTTTACATGCTATATAGAGAATTTATATTATAATCGTTTGCAAATAATTATATAAGGGAAATAACTTGGTAATTAGCCAAACTCTAACTACATTATAAATTTAAAGTTTGCTTTAGTTAAACTGCTAATCCATAAGGACTCCAGTGCTAAATAAATACACATATTTACAATTTAGAAAAAAATATTTTTGCAATAAAGTGTTGGACTCTTTATGGTGGAAGTGAAAAAGCAAAAGAAATGAAAAAATTGATTATTTTCTGTATAAAATAATATCTTTGAAATAATGGCATATTTAGAAAAAATTATGTTTTATAATAAAATGTGGAACTATTCATGGTAAAACAGGGAAAGCAAAAGAAATAAAATTAATCATTTTTGTACCAAATTAAAATACCAATCAAATATGTTTTTTTCATAAAAAAGAATATTTATATATAAAGATATGTAATAAAATATTTTTTTTAATTTTATGCAGCAATTAATAACCTGTTCATTTCTTTTACTTTTGATAGAATTTTCTTTTGCTCTTTTACCAGAAATACACAAATACAAAAAATCAATTCATTATTTTCTGGGTAGCCAAAAATGCAATCCACACACATGTTTTTGAATTACAGGAAATTTACTTATTCTTCAATTTAGGACAATACTGTTAATATTCTCAAGCAGAAGTCTCATTACAGTGTTTCATGTTTTCTGTTCCAGTAACAAACATCCTCACAAATGGAAATTAGTTCATTATAATATAGATTTATAGATATCTGTCTATATTTCTGAGATGATGTATTGTAACTATTTACATTATTTGGACTGCTGTCCTCATTTTTGTTGTCATATTCACAATATTTCAGTTGTTGCACACTCCAGCGTTCTTCAGGTGATTGGAATATCAAACTGAACCCTTTATTTTGTCCACCTGGGTAGATTGTTCTTGTTCCACGTGCCATGCCTTTTTTTTGATATCTCAGTTTCAGTTTTCAGGAAATTGAAAACAGATTGGGCTAGGGATAGTTTTGTCCAACACCACAGAATGTTTAAAAACCAAAATCTTAACCAAAGACCATGAGTCATGCTCTTAAATAGCCTTGTCAGTTCAAGACTATCATACTTCTTTTGGTAAGAAGGATGTTCTATTCAGAAATATTCTTCCCAAGAATGTCTCCTTTGTAGCTGCTTCCCTGAATGCTATAATATTAACCTCTTTAAGTCTAAGGTCAATTTTTATCTATCCTTCATGTTATTGCAATCATCACTTTCTACTTCGTCGTCATATTCATATCACATACCTCACTCAGTAAAACTTTACCTTGAGTGGCTCTTAGGACTTGTGTTTGGTGAACTTTAGTAAAAAATAAAATATTCAATAATAAACTCTACTAATTACACAATTTTTGTATTGACAGCATCATCACCTGTTAGAAACTTACATTAAAATATGCCACAAGTAATGGTAATATTAGCTATTTCCCTGTAAGGAAACATTTTGCATTTTTTGGCTGAGGAGTCAGTAATGCTTTTGATTGAAATTTATAAACTCTTCTCTTAAAGCACTGTTTTTAGGTTTCTCAAATATAGTAGCTGTTATCGCACTTTCCAGTATTGAGGCGAATTTCCTTCCAAACTTGCCATTTGAAGTGGTGTGCAATGTTAAAATCTTTATAATGTCATTTTTTTCTTCTTTGAGTTACATGTGTGTTATGATGTTGATTTGGGGTTAGTAGAGACAAACGCCAAATAACACGTAACAATAAAAAGGGTTTTAATAGGTTGGTAAAAAGGTACAGAAATCGCCTGAGTAGTCAATAACTAGCTCAGCTAAGAACTTCTCTGTCTATCTGTCTTCCCCATGTCAACTGACATGCCACTATTTAAAGTCTTTGTTCACAGATGCAGACAAGTTCATCTTCAAAAGGGGTGGTAAGTTTCCGACACAACAATGTGCTATCCATTTTAGTTGTTACCTTTGTTGGTAGTCCTCAAGTGATGTAGCTTCTGTTATTTGGAACAGTTCTTTGGTTGTAATTATGCAGCGCCAGGCTACTTTGTTCAAAGAATGTTGATAGTGGCCGCCTGGCAGTTGTGTGAAATTCAAATGTTTGCTTGTATTTTTCCCCCAGATTAAAAGAGGTGCCATACCATCCATTGCTAGAAAACCAATGATGTACCTGTATAACAATTCTCATGACCAAACTGCAAAATACAATCCACATTATTCGTAATAGAAAATATATAAGAGAACAAGATGAACAATAATAATAAACATTTTAACTCACATGCAGCATGATTGAAAAAGATTGCTGGTTGGAATTAAGTGACATCCAAGTGGAAACTGAAGAATACTGGAAAGGAATTATTTCTTCTTTTTATGAATGTGATCTGAGATAGATTGTGAGGTGTGTATATTCACTTTTCCATAATGCAGATGTGTTGAAATTAATGCGTGTACAAGAAAGTATGCAACAGATGTATTCAAGTTACTTGTTCTTGACAGGGTTTTGTTAAAAAAAAAATATGTATCTATATATCCAGTCTGCCAGCAATATATCTAGTGAGAACAAACAAAATAATATTGAGCTGATATAGAATATCAGTCTTCCACTGTGGAAGTGAATGCTGGACAATTTCTTCACAGGGAAAGAGGTGACTTGAGACAACAGAGATGTGGTTCCACAGAAAGATGTTGAGAATACCATGGACAGAGCATGTAAACAATTAGGAGTTTTTAAGGAAAACAGAAACAAAAGGGATCCTTACACTTAGAATCAGAAAGAGACAGTTAAAATTTCTGTGACACATAATGAAGAAAGAGGGCTTAGAAATATTTCATGTCCACAAGATATGAAGGCAAGATGGGCATTGGGAAACAGGGAGAAATAAGCTTTACTTAAAGCTGCAAAGATCTGGATGAAAATAACATGCTAAAATCAGAAGATACTGTACCACAACCAGTCTCCAGTGATTCAACTGAAAGGGCTGAACCAGTAACCTGTAACTTACCTAGCCCAAACCATTAAAAAATGTCCCTGTCATCTAAGCATATCACCAAAGACCCTAAACAACTCAGTATCAAACACTAAAAACAGAAAAATTTAATTTAAGTTGTTTTTGAAATTGCTTTTCTTTTGCTGAAATAAAGTATTCCAAATTTACATTGTCAAAAAACATTGGGAGAGAATGTTGTATTCATATGCAAATATTCACTATATAAATAACAGGCAATACAACTGGAAACTAAATAAGTCCTAAAGTCCTTGATGACTAAAGTAATAGAGGAATAGTAGAGAATACTAGTAAATTATAGTTTATGAGACACACTTTACTTGAAGACTTTCAACAACAGAAACAACTAAAATGAACATATAGCTCAAAGAGAATGATATAATCAAGATATTCACATTCCATGCCACTTCAAACAAAACATTAAGAAAAAAAGTCTCCTTCAATTATTATTTTAGAAATTTCAACCAAAAGTTGCACTGGCTACTCACTCAATGAATGTCAGATCTTTCTTTATAAGATAACAGCTAATATTACATTATGAGTTCAGGAACAATAATTTGGTCAACTATTGTTGTAATCTTACATAGAGAATAGGCTTCTTTTAAGGTAAAACAATTTAACATTTGTGAATAATCAATGACTAATGTTTTTTCCATTTCTCGTCCTTGGTTACCATTATTTGCACTCTCCATGGAGATCTACTGGGCTCAATGATATCTGAATACAACAGGCTTTTTATTTCCTTCCTTATAAATTCCTCCTTTAGATTATCATTGGGGTTTCACAGATATCGGACTACAGTTAGGCAATTCCCCTTCTACATTCCCTGCCTTTTCTGGATATCACCGTTTCAGTTATTTCCCTTTTGCAAGTCAACTCTCTAAGTTTTTTTGTTCACCTCTTCTGTGATCAGGTATTGAATTCAGTCAAGTCACTGGATTATTTCAATCAATGCTTTTATCCACTGGGCCATGTGTCAATGGGGACATCAGTGAATGAATTTTTGGGATTTATAAACCTAATGTCTCAGTATTTTTTGTATTTTTTTGCCCGAGGTTATGACCTCGGGCAAAAAAATTTGTTGTTATTGTTGTTTTTCTCTAGCAGACCGTATTACCAATTCCCAAATTGTATTCATGTCTCTACTTGGCTGGCTTAGGAGATTTTTGTGGACTAGCATATGCACTGATTCTCTAAGTTTTCATATTTTCCATTTATGCTTTCTATTATTTCAACCTCATCCAACAGAGGATGGTTATCTCCCTTTTCCCTCTATATATGGTCCTTTTCTCCTTGTGTTAGGGCTTTGTGGTGTTCTTGCAGTTTTATCTTAAGTAGTAGGGGGTGACCTGTTTCTCATTTATATTTCTTGCCACTGCTGCATGGGATAGTGTACACAGTCTTTAATCATGTTCCCCTCTGCTTACTCAGAAGTGGTGTCTGTAAAGTGTTGAACCACTTTTGAATGTCGTCCTCATACTATATGGACCACAGATCTTTTGTATTATTTCTGATAATCCCTTCACATATGGTAGGCAGACTGAGACTGTTTTCTGAGTGTTGTTATATTCTTGTACCCTTCTATCCTAGTTGTGTCAGTTGCTGTTATGTATCCTGGATAGTTGTTAACTGAAACTGAGATATCCAGAAAAGGCTTGGCATGTGAAACTAGAACAATCTACACTGATGCACAAAGTAAAGGGTTCGGTTTGAAATTCCAACATATATCACCTGAAAAGGTCTGGAGTATACAATAGCCAAAATGTGAATATGACAATAAAGATGAGTTTAAACAATTTAAAAGGTGTAAAGAGATACAATACCTAATCTCAGAAGTATGTATCTATTTTGACAGATTAATATATTTATAGGTGAAAAAGAAATTTGCATCCAAAATTGATTTAAATTCATAATCATGAATGCCTAATAGTTTTAAACAGAATGAAAAAAAGGCACATAGTCTTTGAATCAGTTTATAACAATGCCAGTGTCTGAAAAGTTGTTTATTTCTCTTCTATGCATTCCAATGTCCTCATCTTAAATGGATGATGAATAATGCTAAATGTCTTGTAAATCTTTCCATTTTTCAAATGTATTTTGTGCAAAAGGCAAAGTAAATCCTTCTTTATGCAGCTTCTGAACTGCAAGTACTGCTTCTAAACGAAGTGATTCCCATAAAGATGTCTAACAATATTTCTCCCCTGCCTTCATGCATAAATAGCAGATCATGAAAGCAATAAAGAAATCAATGAGACAGACATTCTGGACAGGTTATTGCTCTAAGAAGTTCAAGTGCCTGGCAAACTTGCCCACTGAATGTATCAAGGACAGTTGAACATTATCAAATGACAAGTTCAATGCAAATATCCCAACACTCATGACTATGTTATTGACAATCGCAACAGCTAACTTTTGTGATGTCATTCTTAACTTATTTGAGGCAAGCAAATTCAGAATTCAAATGTCATTGCATATATTTCTCTCTCATATATATATATATATATATAGATTAGTTTTTCCTTATTTCTTTTTATTCATACATTTCTTGAATATTAGTCACTTACTTTTGCCTTACCAGACTTTGAATTATGCTATTTTGTGTAATCCACATGTTTTGACTAAGTGTTAACTAATCATGAATGTGCTCAAATTTAAAAGTATTGATAAAACAATGACAGCCTTGCATTTGTATATAAACTTGTGCAACAGTTTGTCCTGTTTTTTATTCATTTTGTTCCTTTACAGAAAAAATAATATAATTTTATATATATATATATATATATATATATATATATATATATATATACATAATGTGTGTGCATTTATATAAAAAAAGGAACAAATATTTTTTGGTGGATAAAAGATATTTACTGAACTGCTGTTAATACTGTCTTACTACTTTTGAGGTTCTGGGATTATTAAAAAAAAAAGAACTTGCTTTATCTTTAGCACTGTGCTTTCATAATGTCAGTATTTTACTGACAAGAGAAGCATTTTATCATGGAGTCAATCTCACCCTTTGTATCAATCCAGATAAGATATTTATACAAAATTAAAATCATATGATTCTTTCAAACCCGCCATGGCATGGACATTGTAATGAACCAATCCTCATTTTCTTTGTATTCCATTTGTGAGATGTATATTCCACTCAAGCAACTTCTTCCCATGTACTTTTACTCTATGTAACTAATTCCCACTTGGATGCTTCCTCAATCAGTATAATCTTAACGTGTCCATTAACCATTATCTTTCCCACATATCCACATAAACTATGCCTCTTACTCTGTAACCCTCAAACTTGAGTGTTTCTTTGGTCTTGTACAAGGGGAACATGATTGTAAAAAAAAAATCTTTTTCAAAAGTGTGAATTGTATTGCATGAAATTCTTTTAGAGATTTCCTGTAATTGGCCAAAATGATCATATATCTGGTATTAGCACCAGTGATTAGTGTTCAAATCTGGTTAAAAGCTAACATTTCAAATGTTGATTTTCTTGGTAGGCAGGCCTGAAAATTCTGAGGCAACCACATATTTGTTCCCTCATTTAACTTTGTTTTGTACTAAACTAGGCTTAGTCAATATGAAACTTTTTTTAGAACATTTTTGCGACTTAGTAACAAGTGGAATAAGTCTTCTCAAACATTTCTCTATTTAGTTATTTGCAAAAGTTTATGATAAGTAGTATATTTACAACTGTAATATGTTCATCAATGTAATCTTTACTTTTATTTTAATGCCATATCTCTTCAGGATATTCTTTTTTCTGTGTTGTTTCCCCTAGAAGACATAGGCTATCATGGCTCTCCACAACTTCCTGTCCCTTAATACACTTTGTCTTTTTGTTATTTCTCCAAAATCTTGTTCTGTTATCTATTTACTCAAGCTCACTAAGTATGTTATGTATTGTTTTCCACTGTCACACTTCAATCTGTCCTGTGAGTATCAGATTTTCCAAGCTCTCTTTCCTTATTATGTGCCCTAGAAATTTCAACTGTCTCTTTTTGATGTTATATTTCCTTTTTGTTTCCATTTTCTTTTAAAATTTCATCTTTGCTCATATAATTGGTTCATGGTATCCTCAGCACCCTTCTGTTGGAACACATTTCTGTTGCTTCAAGTCTCATCTTCATCTTTGAGGAGATTGTCCAGTACTTGATGCCATACAGAATGACAGATATTACATAACACTTTAATGCTCTTTTCCTTGTTTCTATTGAACTTTTTCTATTTCTTAATACTCTGCTTAGCTTTTGGAATGCATCTTTGGCTATCCCAATGTGCCTTCAGATTTCAGTGTCACACTTTCAGTCCTCTCTTAAAACCCTTCCTGTGTATTTAAATTTTTGTACATGTTTGATTTTGGTATCTCTGATTTGCAATTTGCACTTTGGGCTCATCCTTTTGCTTATAACCATGCATTCTATACTGGATATTTTTCTTTATTCTCTGTAAATTGTCATGTTTTCTTGTAAAAGATAGTAGAGTGTATTCCCGTTACCTTCTCCACAGTTCAGAGTTTTCCTATTCCTAAAATAGTCATCAACCAAAGCAAGTGAACTGAGTCTACCCTGCTAGTTTATGCACAACCAGAGAGAGAGAAAAGAGATTCATGTCTTTCCCATGAGCAATATCACCGAATGTTTATATTTTATGATCCTTTGCTTGTGCTTAAAGTTAAGTGAGTGATCAAGTCTTATCTGATTACAAGAGTAAGTCAGATTATTTATGCTTTGAATTGAGATAGGTAGTTTTATCATGGTGTAACCCTGTCATCCACATTGGTCTTCTGGTTCCTTCAGACCAATATTGTTACCATCTAGCATTCATTAATGCATTACTGATTTGTCACTGGTATCATGTTGATGAGCACAGTTTCACTCAATCTGTCTCCTTCATGATCCTTCACTCCTCTGCCATGTTGTGTTTTTGATCTCAAAGGGTGAAAAAATCACTAATGAAGTAAACTGAAGTGAAGAACAGCTTGACAGCAAGGAGCCACAGAAAATTCTTTGGAAAAAAGAATCAATTCTGATTAAAAATGTAACAATGATTTGGTTTATATGATTTGTTGTATTTAACCCTTGCCACTTACTGTTATAATCAAATGACACTGGAATCCCCTGTTAGAGTTTACAGCATGTATTAGTAGTATAGTTCTGGTCTTCAGGGCTGGCACAAGGTCTTGGTCAGGAGGTCTCGGCAAACTGTGGATTCCAGTAGCAATAATATGGGGACTCTTCAAACTGTCCAAACTTTCAGTTTATATGGAGTCCTATGTCTGGAAGGTTGAACACGGTCTGGGGTTCAGTTATGTTCTACCTTTAACATCAAACCCTTTTAAAATCTTATATTTTCAAAATGTTTACTCGAGTAATTTTCAAAATTTAGATGTTGCCCAGTCCCCTTTTGAGAGTAGTCAGAGGAAACAAGCCACCTCTTAACTTCAACTTGCTTCATGATTCATCTCACACCATCACTCCATATTGTTGGGGCAAATCTCTCTCTCTCTTCTACTTTCTCAGCATCTAACCTCAGCCCACTCCAAGAGCTGGTATAACTGTCTTTGTGAAAAATTTTAATTTTTAATTTTTAGAATATGCAGGTGAAAAGGGGATTTTCAGTCTTTATCAGCTTGTCTCATGCTGATTGTTTTAAGCAATTTCTTGATCAATCAGGTCACACAGCTGGTCACCAATGGTCATTCCAGGTTGAGTAATTCATTTTCTTTATTATTTGTATCCAAAAGAATCCAAAATAATGTCAGCCATTAAAACTTTGACCAATATCACAGAAATTAAAATAAACAAACCCAGGGTCAATCTTAGATGCTAATCTCTATTTTTGTAGGCATATTTTCCTTCAAGATGTTTTTCCTGGTTCTTTGTCCAGAACAATTTTAGATGTTATTTTGGTGACCACCCATTTTCTTTATTGACAATATGTTTTTCTTTTGACTGATATCTTTGATGATACATTGACTCTTTCTTTTTGGCAGGAAGTGGGGAATAATGGGGCTTACTGAATTCCGTCTTGTTAAATTTGAGTTTGATTCTCCTTGGAACTGTTTGGGATTTCATTTTATTATTTTGAAACAATTTTTCAACATATTTCGTTTTTAATTTTTTCTCCAATTTTCAATCCACTTTCCAGCAAATTTCAACAATTATCATCCAGTTAGTAGTCTCTTCTTTCTTTTTCTTTCTTTCCCTATTTTTTTGTTGGATTAACTGAGGTCCCAGTGTCACATCGACACAAAGTCACTACATCAATCTTGTCTCCTGTGATTCAGTATTTATATTTAATTCATGATCTACAGAAATGTAGTTGACAATGGAACTTTGGCACAGAGACATGTTCACAGACACCAAATGGTAATATTAACCATTTCCTTATAAGGAAATATTTAACATTGATTGACCAAGTGGGTAGTGCTGCATTTAGTTGAAATTTATAAAATCTTTCTCTTAAAACAATTTTTAGCAGAATAGGTTTCTCAAGTCCAGCAACTATTCTCCCTCTTTCAAGTATTAATGGGGGCTTCCTTCCTTGTCTTTTGTTAGAGTTAGTGTGAAATGTCAGTACAGTGTAACCTGGATATAAGAGAGATTTTCTCTGGTCCCAAATTAGAGCCTGTGTTACCTAAACAAAATAGACCAAATCCGGATATAAAAGACTTCCTCTCCGGTCCCGACAACTCTCTTATATCCGGGTTACACTGTATCTTGATTATGCCATTATTCTCTCTTCATTGCTATCCATTTTAGTTGTTGCTGCAAGTCCTCAAGTGATGGGGTTTCTGTTATCTGGTATAGTTATTTGTTTGTGATTTGGGAGCATCAGTTCACTAGGTTCAAAGAAGAAGGATGGTCCCCACTGAGACCTACTTGCTTCACTCACTTAAAGCTATTTTTAACCATCAATCTGAGATAGAACTGTATAAAGCTGACATTTTAACTATTTCTGAATCGGTTTGGCAGCATCCATGACATCTATATAAAAATCTTGATCTGATGAGAATGTTTAAGAACAAGCTACAAGTTTTTAGGTTAAAGTTTGGGTTTTGTAGAAGTTTGTGATTATGGGAAAAACTCTTGTGTTTAATTTTCTTATTGAAAGAATGAGTTTATTGTCAGTAGTGTACAAGCTTAGTATATATCTTATTGGCTTCCAGCAGACACTTCTTAATGCCTAGAACCATATTTATGAGGGAAAAGTACATAAGATGCTGGATAAAATAATATGATATTAGCCTATGGATCTTTTTAAAACAGCACCCATTTTTCACTTATACATATGGTTGCTTTCCATTTGATTCTGTGGATACATATCTTGCACTGTAACTATGCATCTGTTGTTTGCAACTTATGGGCTCTGCAAAGACTTTGAAAACCAGAAAGGCTTTTAAAAGATCTGTTACATTGCTGACAAATATATTTTGGATATTTGTTTGTCTTATGTTTTCATGATTGATATTATTGACATTCCTATGGCTGGTAAGAGCAGACATTTCCTTACATTACTTATGACACAAGATACAAATCAAGTCCTCTTGTTGACAGTAACATTTATATTCAATCTTATATATGTATTTGGGTGTATATATATATATATATATATATATATATATATTGAAAATGACTGAAAAGGTGCAGTGGTTGAGTTTTTTATATAATTCTCATGTGTTTGTATATTTTTTTCCATTCAGGACATCCTCTCAGTCCATGCTTCTCTAACTATTACAAGTACCATGTAGAAAACAAGGTTTTTTAAAAAGTTACTAAACTGAAAATATACATCCACTACATATTCAATATTTTTATTTTAATTGAGATCAAAAATGAAATTGATAATCTCAAAACTTCGTTTGAAACAAATTCTGTCCTCAGCTTTATCTATGAACTTAGCCAAAAGAATAAACTCCCATTCTTAGATGCTCTTGCAGAGTCTAGTAGTAATACATTCAATACTTCATTATATAAAATATAAAACAAGTAAAAACTCTTGTCATTTTAATTTTACTAGTCGATGTCCTCTCCAATATAAAATAGATGTTATTAAAAATTTCCTTATGAAAGGACATGAGAATTTGTTCTTTTGTCCACTTTTCTTTAAAGAACTTAATGTGAAACAAATGCTTGTTAATAATGTTTTTCCAAACCACCTTAGAGATTACCATATTAAACTTTTTCTTTCTAAGGTAACCAATAACAACATTGAGCACACAGAAAAAACAATAATATTAACATTTTCTACAAAAATCAAATGCATAGTAATTATAAGCAAGACGAATCTTCACTTAGAAACATAATAAAGAGATACACAACTCCAGTTAATAAAAACTAGAAAATTAAATTATTTATTATAAAAAATTTAAAACTGCTAACCTCATAATAAAAAATAATAATTCACCTTCAGTATCTAAATTACAGAGAACCAATATTATTTATGACTTTACATGTCTTTTATGGAGCTGTGTTCTTGACCAATCCAGATTTGTAAATAATTATCTTACTCATTATAAAACGCAGATTGTATGTGTGTGTGTGTGTGTGTGTCTGTAACGTTTATATATTGGATCGGATTTCCTACATTTTTTAGCCGATTTCAACAAAGCTTCACAGGACTACATAAAATTACCTTGTGGTGGTTCTAACAGCACCGAAAATGGGAAAAACACAATTGTTTTGTAACAACATCAATTTGAAAACACGATTAAGACACATCGTGAGAATGAAAGGGGGACAACTCACATCATGTTAAAAAAAACACGTGTGTGTGTGTGTGTGTGTGTGTGTGTGTTCCTTTATATATGGGATCGGATTTCTTACATTTTTCAGCTGATAAAACAAACATTCACTTTTTTTTTTGGCAGGTAGTGTTTCTTATTGTCTTGCACACTTTTTTTATTTATTTATACATTCAGAATGCTTTAAAAATTCCATTTACAAGACAATTGTTTATAATAAAATTCTATTCAATCCGGAGACTCATCATAATGATTGAAAACAATGTTTTTGTTTGAGTTTGGGTTTGACCAATTCGTAAAAAAAAAATAAATAAATACAAAACTAAGATATGCGTGTCCGTCAACCTAAACAATAATCTAACGATCTCTACTGATTGTACGAATCAAAACATTGGATAATTTTTTATCTTTAGGGAAAGATAATTCCACGTACTTTAGGGCCGTTTTTACAATTCCCTTTGCAATTTGTTACAAGGCAGATCAATAAGACATTGATTCTATTTGAAATTAATTCAATATTTAAAAGAAAGTATTAAGAAATAATTTAAAAATGCTGACGTAAGAAATCTGATAGACAAAAAACAACAATATTTCGAAGATGATAATTATTAAGGAAAGAACACAGTACTTACCTTGTAATAAATTAATAAACCCAAATAAAGTTAATATTTTTTGTATTAGAAACAACGAGTGGAAAATATATTCAAATCAGAATTCTATTTATGAATCACCACAAGCAAAATATGCAATTTTTTTTTACTGTATTCAATAAATAAAAATCATAAATTGTAAAACTAAAAGATTACAGAACGGCTACCTACATTTTTCAACCGATTTCAACAAAACTTCACTTTTTTTTTTGGCATGTAGTGTTTCTTATTGTCTTGCACACTTTTTCTTTATTTTTACATTCAGAATGCTTTAAAAATTCCATTTACAAGACAATTGTTTATAATAAAATTCTATTCATTAATCAATAGACTCATAACGATTGTAAACAATGTTTTTATTTGAGTTTGGGTTTGACCAATTCGTAAAAAAAAAAAAAAAAAAAAACTAATTAAGACATGCGTGTCTGTCAACCTTAAACAATAATCTTTGTCAATTTTATTTTTCAGTCTTTATGATGGTCGATACTTGATCTATCTCTTACTGTTACATCCCCGGGCAATGCCAGGCTCTACTGCTAGTATTTCATATACTACACATTTAACAAGAAGACTCAAATTACATCTCTCTGACCATAGCTCAATTAGGCCTCATTTAAATACACATGGAGACTTACCAAACTCTATCTGTAACATGCTTTTGATAATACAAATATAATAGCATCATCCACATGTACAAAAAGGCTAAAAATAATGGAAACATTATTAATAAAAAAGAAAAACCCAACACTCAATAATATCAACTATGAAGAATGCGTTGACCATGTTTGGAAAATAAAACATTCCTATAACTCTAGATACAAACATAAAACAATCCATATATTCAGTTAATAGTAAAATAAAATTCATCCTTGATAATGGCTAAAAGTATAGCTAAAAGCACTTGGAAAACATTCGAACAATTTTTATATAATTTATGTCCTGAAAAGAAAAGAGAAAAAAATTATACAAACACATTAGATATATACATCAGTGTATTATGTATATACATGTGTGTGAGTGTGTATGTATCTTTGACTAAATATCTATATAGATATGTATGTATCTCCCTCTCTCTCTCCATATATATATATATATACACACACACACACATACGCAAACACATAGCTTTATATTTGAAAAGAATATAAATATATATACCTCATGTATATATTTTTGGTAATGGCAAACTCATGAAGTCTATCAAATACACAAATGTGTACACATAATTCCAACTGTTTCAAAAAAATAAAGCATTAAAATAAAACCTGAGTATCCAAAAAATAATGTTTAACGTAATAAGAAATATAAAAGTGAGCACTAAGGTCAGCATGAAGTGGTGCAAGTCTGTTTCCATCTTCATTGTAATCTTCAGGCCATGTGTGTTGTGTTTTGCTTAACTGTATATGCTAATCAGTAGTGCATTATATATATGGTTTTATCCTGATGGTTATTGGATGAGTGGTAATGGTTATGTTTCAAATTATTCTATAGGCTATTTAGTAGAAATAATTGTGTATCCGAACGTGGTTATTTGTTATTTTCCATGATGTCGTATATAATGGTCAGTCACTACTCATGCACAACGCAATCTTTAGCTGCCGAAACTCTGGCTCATGCTGCTGGTGAGGAAAAAATAGCATATATTTATTATATATATATATATATATATATATATATATATGAATTGGATTCCCTCCCATCATTGCATGTAAATTCTAGGATACATTTTATGAAAATTCCCAAAGAATGATGATATAGATGATATTTGCTTCAATAACTGTATTTCTGAATAAAAGTTTTTAGTAACATCCTGATTCCCCACCTGATGAGACATTTTAAAAAAGGTTTTACTTTTTTTGATGTTGAAACAAAAATGTACAATTTTATAGTGGATATGTGCATGTTCTAATATAACATTGCATAAGAAAAATATATATATATATATATATATATATATATAATATGACATAACAATATATATAGTTTTTATTTATATTTATTTTATTTATATACCAAGAACTGTATTAGGGAATTGTATGACAAAGTGAAAAATGTTTACTTGTGATATGCTTTGTCCTTCAGGACTTCATATATATAATATATATAAAGTTTTTCTTCACAAACACTACATATATAACTATGAGGTGCAACCCCAAAATATAAGTAAATTGACCATGAAAAGAAATTACTCATTGGAACACTGAGTTTTCACCTTCTTCTTTAAATTAGTAGCACACTAAAATTAGCATCCTGTAAAATAGCTCTCAATAAATTTATGGATTTAAGTGTAATTTCTGTATCTATAATGGCTGGCTATTTGTTTCCAAGAAAACTTGTTGGTAGAAGCTGTTGTGGAGTTATTTCGCAGTGGAGGATTGTATTTGTACTGAGTCAGTCCTAAAATAGGTTCGACGTACAAAACGTTAGGAACTTGGTATTATGCAGAACAATCTGGTCGTGGTCGCTGATACTTTAGTATTTGACTAACTGTCATCTGACATTGACTGACTGACTGAATGACTTGTTACTCTTACTACTCCTACTTATTATAGGTGGGAGAGTCTATTAACTATAGAATAGGTGTGTTCCACCATAACAGCCCCCTCCTAAAACTTTACTCCATAGGAGTAAAACAGTTTTCTTTATTTTTTATTTTTTACAGGAAATATGAAGAAAAAACAAAAAAAAAACTTCATTTTCTTTTTAGCAACATCGTAGCGTATCTCCTATGTTTTGGATCCACTTTCAAATGATCAGTTGCCTTTCTTTTTCTCCTGGATTGGCAAACTGCAGGTAAAATCATTGCAGGTGCTGTTAAATCAAACGTATCGAAAACCACCTCCATTGGCGTTTCTTCCATGGGACTGCTGTCAACCACGTCTGATCTGGTTAATGTGCCGTCTGCACGTGAATTTTTCGCCTTTCACCAAGTACATCATATTGCTAATCTGCTTTTCTATTTTTTGGTACCTCCATAGTGTTACCAGAAACAACCTTCTGCTTTGAGCTTCTTAAGGATGGGGTCACAGTTTCTGTAGGTTCTTCTTGTGGTTCTATTTGTTCAACCTCTAGCTTGCCTTTTGTTGATCTTGTGCTTCTTAACATTTTCTGTGGTGACTTCAGTTGACTTAAGTCATTTAATAATACTGCATGTCCTTGGCTGCGGGTAACTCGCTCCCCAGTTTTTCTTGGTGTTGGCTTCATCTTTACTTTCTGCGGCTTTTTTTCCACGTATACTGTCAGTGTAGCCCAGTCACTATATTCAACTTTTTTAAGTACACCGGTTTTCTCTAATCTGTCCAATTCTTTATCTGTTCAATTGAGGCAAACGACACATTCATTTTCTTTTTGAATACTGCCTGAGCATTTTCTTTTAGCTGGAATTTTGCCTCCATCTTGGTACACGTTTCCTTATTTTCCTTACTAATTTTTGGGCTTCGGTGTTTAAACTTTCTACATTGTAACAGAAAGAATTTATTGGTAGATCCCATAATTGGAATTCTGTTATCCAATTTGTACCAAGTAAGTTTGTGGTATTTTCTATGACAAATAGTTTAGCTTTTCATGTTTTTTTATTTAACGTGATATTTGTAACAAATTCCCCAATAAATTGTATTTTTTCTCCCATCACTGACCTTGCGATTTTCTTTGTCTTCATTGAAGTTGGTTTCCCCAAACTTTTTCCACGTATGCAAATGATAGATAGGTTAGAACCAGTGTCGAGTTGCATTTTTATTTTTTTTATTACTTATTTCGACGGTAACAAACTTTCTGGTTATTCCACCATTCACCTCGTTGGACTTTAATTTTCTTATTTTATTGTCTTTTTTTTTTGACCTGCAGTGTGAGCTTTTATGATCCACTCTTTTACAGTTGAAACATTTTTTATTCCTAAAATTGCAATATCTGTACCAGTGAAGTTCACCGCAAACAAAACATGGCTTCAGGAGTTTTTGTTTATTTTTCTCTGGTATTTCACTTTTTGCTTGATAATACGCAATTTTAGAATTCTTTTTGGTAGACTGACTTTCTTTTTTGTAGCGTATTTTCCTTACATGCGAAATGCCAGACTGTTCTATCTTTTTTGAATCTTTCTTTACACTAACATATCTTGTGCAGTCTTCTGCCAACTTCTGAACTGTAACACTTGGCTCGCTTTCCAATTTAGCCAGTACTAATTTTCTCAACTCTGCATCTCTTTCCGATACCAGCCCCTGAACAAACACCAAGCACTTAAAATTGTCTGCGCTTAACTCTGCCAGCTTGAATTCTTCACAATGCTTATTCACATTCACGTTGGCTGCGTATGTTATATAGTCTTGTTCGTCATCTTTCATCAGATTCAAACATTTCCACCTCTTGTGAAACAAAGATGTCTTTTTACTAAGTAATTCACTTAATATATTTACCGCCTCAGTAAATGTCAACTCGCTAGTTTTTTTCGGTAAAATGTAGTTTACCAATTTGTTATGCTCAGCAGTTCCTAATTTGCTTAAAAGAAGCCTAACCTTCTTTCCTTCAGACCACAAGTGGCAGTCCTCGTTATACACGTCTGTATATTTTTTATAATACTCCTCAAAAGTTATCTCTTCATCTGGACTGTACATGAATATTTCAATTGAATTCCATATTGTATTCTCTGGGAAAGAATCATTTTTTTCTCTTTCCTCTTCTCAGTTATTTCCAGAATTTTGTTTTGAAACTCCCTATGCATCTGTTCCATTTTTTGTTGAAATTGCATTTGTCTATTAAAAGTTTCCTCCTGTAGTTGCATCTGGCATTTTTTAATATTGTCATCTGTTGTTCTGACTTTGAATCTGAGACTTTATCACCAAAGTTATTGTGGCAAGCGAATTTTTCCTTCCTCCATATGAGTACGAATTTTGTTGCCAAAAATTGTTATGGCGAGCGAATTTCTTTTCTTCCTCCGTATGCGTAGGAATCCCTCATCACCAAATATTGTTATGGCAAGCAAATTTTTTTTTTCCCTCCATATGAGTATGAATTTCATCGCCAAAAATTGTTTTGGCGAGCAAATTTTTTTTTCCACCGTACGAGTACAAATTTTTTCGTCAAACGTTATTGTAGCATGTGAATTTTTTTTTTTTCCTTCGTATGAATTCGAATCCCTCATCGGCAAATATTGTTGTGGCGAGTAAATTTTTTTTTTTCTTCCACTGTATGAATCTAAATCCCTTGTCACCAAAAATTGTGGCGAGTGAATTTTTTTTCTTCCACCGTATGAATCCGAATCCCTTGTCACCAAATATTGTTTTGGCGAGCAAATTTTTTTCTTCCACCGTATGAATTCGAATCCCTCGTCACCAAATATTGTTGTGGAGTTATTTCGCAGTGGAGGATTGTATTTGTACTGAGTCAGTCCTAAAATATGTTTGACGTACAAAACGTTAGGAACTTGGTATTATGCAGAGCAATCTGGTCGTGGTCGCTGGTACTTTAGTATTCGACTAACTGTCATCCAACATCAACTGACTGACTGACTCATTACTCTTACTACTCCTACTTATTATAGGTGGGAGAGTCTATTAACTATAGAATAGGTGTGTTCCACCATAACAGAAGCCCACCTTTGGTTTAAATTGTTTATGAAGATTGAACTGTAGTTATGATTTCTGGGAGAGTGTGCATAATCTGGTATGATCACTAATTTGAACAAAGCCTGTGTGCTGAAACCCTTGATCAGGATGACATCATGCTAGCACATCTATCAACAGCTTTCAAACAGTTCTACCTACCCAGTTTTATTCACAAGGCTTTGAATGGTTTTCAGGCAGTTCTCAATGGTGATACATGCTGGGATCACCTCCATAGAATAGTAACATCAAGAAGCAATCTTACTGGTGAAATTTGAAACTGTGTCTCATAATTGGAAAGCAACTGCTTTAGCTACTCAGCAATGTGACCATATAGTGTACTAATGTTAATAGAATGAAAAGATTAACATGAGTGCTACAAAATAAAGAAGTTCTTTTATTTCCTTTTCTTTTACAACACAAGAAGTTGGTGAAAATCTGAAAACAAAAATTGAATTGTGTCATGCTTTTTTAAAATCCTCACGAGTTGTAGTGAATTATCAGCAGTTGCATGGCATTAAAAGCACTATTGCCAAGTTGAGGGTTGTAATTTGATACTGTTCGTTTAGTGGTCAAAGGGGGGCTGCTGTGAGACACAGTTGCATAAAGTTGAATATCCTTTTCTGTAGACAGATTTTCCAGGAGGTCCTCTATTTCCTCTGCAATTACATTCAGGAGGGTCTCTACCATATGTGTGTACATAATTCGTTGTGAGGTAATTCTTCGATTGATGAAGATGGCTTCAAGTATGCGGAACCATAATCTTGGTCTGTTTATATTGAAAGGTGGAACGAGAAGAGTTATGAAGTTTTGATATTCTGGTAACAAGAAGTTCTTTTCGGCTTCCATGTGTTGTTGTACTCAAGTTTGAAAAATCAGCTGTTGTCGAAAACTTGTGCTCGTAATGAGGAATGTTTTTTTTCAAATTTTGTGTTGGACTGTTGTCGCTAGGTTTGCTAAAAACTCATGTTGAGAAAGCAAAAATTATTTATAGTATTATTGCTGCTGTGTTGTAGTCAAGACATCATCGTTATTTGTGGTGCAGTTAGTTGTGTGTAGTCATGAAGTCACCATTATTTGTAGTGTACTAATATCAATAGAATGAAATGATTAACATGAGTGCGACAAAATAAAGAAGTTTTTATTTCCTTTCCTTTTTACAACACAAGAATTTGTGGAAAGATCTGAAAACAAAAATTGAATCATTTGTGTTTTTTCTTTTTAAATCACTGCAGGTTGTAGTGAATTCTCAGCAGCTGCATGGCATTAAAAGCATTATTACCAAGTTGAGAGTTGTAATTTGACACTGTTCATTCAGCGGTCAAATGAGCAGGCTGCTGTGAAACAGTTGTATTCATCTTGCCAAGCAAGTGAACTGTTCTAAGGTAGTTTGAAAATATTCTCATTTTTATATTGTTCTGATGGGCTCATGCACATAGGTGTTAGATCCACAAATTTCTTACAAAGTGACCACCTATTTTTTGTACACCTGATTGGTCAAAAAATGTGGTCGAGAGCAGACATTTTTTTTTATTTATTAAGATTTGCACCAAAGTTGATCCAATTTTTCTTGAACCTTCCTTTATGGGGAAATTGCACCATTTCCTATATATATATATATATATATATATATTTGTATTAAATGTCATGTCTCATTATGATACAGGCTCTTCATAAATTCTTTTTCTGATTTTGCTAAAATACTATGATTTATTAGGAAAGATAATAAAGTAGTTTCTGTAGTTTATAACTGCACCTAGCACAGGTCACATTTTGTAGATCCTTCTGCCTGCTCACCTATTTGGATCAAGTTTTATTTGGTTTTTTGACCCCACATTCAAACTAGCAATGGTTTTAAAAGCACTACAACCACACATGTACTTTAACTAAATTTCAAATGGTGGCTCAGACTGAGCAGGTGAGTCAGTGTGGCCTCTTGGCCACAGGTAGGTTGGAATTTCTTGGTACTATTTCATCAATTTCCCATTCTCTTCCAGATGGATTTGAATTCAAAGTAATACTTTTCTTATACTGGCTGCCACCCAAGGCTAAAGAAAGCAATACCATGTCTTTTTTGTGTGTCTTTTCTTGACTTCATTAATTTGAAAATGTATCTATTTATTTTTATGTATTTTCAAAGTCACAGCATTGTCCTTGATATGACCACCACAGTTTCTTATTTTCTCTTGTGAACAAAAGATTAATATTATTATCTCTTAAACTTTGTCCAGAACAAAATATTATGTCTATTTATGACATAAGTGGCTTTATATAGAACAAACAATTTGTGTATTTGATTGTATCAATGTGAAAAGAAAAGGATGAATGACAAAATAGTTTCTCATTTTCTCTTCTGAAGAAGATTAGTTTTATTTCCACTTAACCCTCTCATGTTATTTTGCATTTCACTCTTCTGCAATTATGAAATGTTGTAGAATAAAGATTTCTATATCATTTTTTCCTATAGAAATAATCCAAGGGAGAAAACTTGCCATTTAATCCAGAATGAAATACAAATGTCAAATTATGACAAATATTAAAGAAAACAGAGACAACATTACATTCTTGACAGGAGCCAAATTTTGTATATTGTTTCAAACCAAGTTGATACATTCTATTCTTTCTTGCTAAGTAGGTTTGACTCCTCTTTCTTTTTGGATGACAGTTGTCAAGGGACTTTGCTGCTTATTTATTTCAACATTAGTTTGTAATGAAAGATGAATTGATTGATTTTTACTTGATTTAGCTTCAATTTCACAATTCTCTATGAAACTGTCATGAATAAATATAAAGTTGTCTGATTTCTTTTAGCTTTCATTTCTCATTTCATCTGATCAGCCAAATATTGATAAACTATATTTACAATAATATCAAGCAGTCTTTAAATAATTAGTTCTGCATGTATATAATCATTGACAGACTTGCATGCCTGTCATGTAAATAAACACAGACATAAATTGCCTTTTTTTTTCTAAATTTCTGGAATGAGGAGTTATCATTATTTATACTATCTATATTCAGATTATTGTCCCCATCTTTGTTGTTATTATTACAAAGTTTGGGCCATTATGCCCTCTGGCCTTCCTCAGGTGTATATCAATCTGGATAACTGGTAGGGATTTCTGAACAGAACACTTTATTTAATAAATGAGGGGTAGACTTTTGTCTAGAGATATAGAATAGTTCTTATTTTTATTTAGTACTGTTTAGTTATTGTTGCCCATTTCCACTGAGTGCAAGTACACACCACTTGATTCAGGGATTAAACTCAGAATCACTGTCACCAAATTTTAAAAACTAATACTTTTATCTACTAGGCCACAATTACTCAGATTGATAGATACCTGAGGAAGGCCTGTGGGCACAGCAACCAAAATGTTGTGATAATAACAAAGATGAGGATAATAGTTCAAATATAAATAGTATAAATAAAATAGTCTTTTGATAAGTTACAGAAATGCCTAAAAAGACAAACTAGATGTGAACAGTTGCCATGTTCACATTTTCACCTTCAGAATCAGTTTCTTTTCTCCTTTTACATGACTTTGTTAAAGTTGGGGTATTGGATTTATTATTGTCATCTACAAGTTGCAGATAAATGCAAACATATCTCTTACAATTGAGTATTACCTTTTAACTTTGTATCTCTTTCATTTTAACTTTAGTTGCTTTTAATTTTGTTGTTGTTTATTACTTTGTAGAATAAGTGGATATAGTTAAGCAGAATTGAGAAAATTCTCAATAGTCAATGGACAAAATTCTCAGTAGGTGGAATTGAAAAAAATTCTCAATAATAATATGAAGAAGAGGAAAAAGCAAAAAAAAAAAACTGGGCAAAATAATACAAGAAAAAAACAATATATAATATAAGTACAAACAAAGTTAATAATACAAAAGCAAAAAATTAAAAAGTTCAAAAAATAGAAATACTATTCACATGTAAAATGGGTACAGTTATATAATTATAGCCTTCTGACTTCAAGGCAGGACAGGAGAAAATGTGTGGATGAGACCAAGAACTGCTTACTTTTATTTACTAGGAAGAATTCCCAGCATACATATGTAGGATTTATGTATAAATTTGGTGAGAGGGGGTTTTTAGCAGCCATTCCCAGAGATTGAAACTAACAATTTTTATTTCTGATACATGCTGTTTAATAAAATATTGGAAATAAAGTGATAGTTAAGTAATGATAAAATAATTAAAATAAAGATAAAAGAAATAATTAATAATGTTAAACCCTGCTACATCTAATAAAATTTTAAATTTTATTATTGCTACTAATACTATGAGTGTATTGAAAATTGACCATATCAAATATGGTGCTCAGTGACTGGTGAGAGAATTGAGTATTTTTATATGGCTAGGTTGAATTTTCTGCCAATTGTAGTGTTTTTACATCTCAAGTGCTACAATAACTGTTATGAAAAATAATCTTCCAGAAATGAAAGGGATGTAAATTTGAGTTTTGTTGGTTATTGCCAAATTGCTTGTTGGAGACACTTTTTAATTCTATAAAAAGGCAGTCATATTCTCTTTCTTGCTCTTTTTAATTCTTGCTTCTAGGCATTGATAAAAAAACACTACCAACTGGGTAGATGTTTGTGTTCTTGGTCCACTGTGGACTTTTGAACTCTCTCACACACAAGCACATTCTCATAGCTAGTTATATACAAATGTAATTCGTTTTGTTCATAACATGCATTGTTATTTGTTTTATATTCATTGTTTTGTGTATGTATTTTTACCCAGACTCATATTGAGTCTGCCAATATTGTTTTCAGGATAAATGTTCCAGGAGTCCAAAATATTTAATTGTCCATACATCTTGCAACCAAAGTGATGATACCCACAAAATAATAGTGACTTATTTCTACCCAAACTAATTTCTCACAATAGTTACCAATGCTTCTTCTTTATTTTTAGTCTTTACCATTTACTAATCGCTGCAGAATGATTGCCTAAGTAGTTTTGATGAAGAAAAACAACTAAAATTAAGATAAAAGAAATACTAGTAAAGATTTATAATGATTAACACTGTTACATTTAATAATCATTGAAAATATATTTATTTAGAAATGCTCTTCTTCTGATCATTGTTTTATGACAAGTTTTCATTTCTCTTCTTATTCTTTTCTTTTACCACATTACTCAGGGTAAAAAAAAAAGAAATCTTGCAACCATAGAAATAAAGATGCAGATTTGAAATCACCTACAACATTGAAGCAAAAGTGGTTTTGGTGGAAGTGTCATTGAAAGATACACACCCAAAATATAAGAAACAAGTTCATCACTTCAATATTTTTAAACATTTTCCACTTTTTGTTCTCATGGCCAAAGAGTGTGTCAACCTGGAGTTTTGAGACAATGTGTAATAATAATAAAATGGAATAAAACTACTAATAAAATAATAATAATAGGGAAAATTCCTGTTAGAAAAAAAATCAGGAAGAAAAAAAAATCTGATCCTTTAACTGAATGTCATTTTTAGCTTACTAATATCAGGAATTTTTATTCTCTTTATATTTTTCAGAACTCTCGATATGTAAATGACCACCGAACAGAAAAACAAACAACTTTAGAAACAAGTGAAGAGGTCAGTAATTTTGTTATTATTTTATATTCATATTTGATTGAACAACAAAAAGTGAATATAGTGTTTATATCAGGTTTTGTTATGAGGAAAAAGTGCATTTGAGCTGTAATTTTGTATGTGTGTGTGTCTTTTTCTTCTTTGTTTGGCTTTGAATTAAATAAATAAATTGTAGGATTGTCTCAACTACATGATTTGTACTGAAAATCACAATTTAAAAAACTATAATTCTAAGAACAAAAGCAATGCATTAACAATTGAAAAAAAAGAATTCAGTGTCTCTTTCTTTGTTAAACAATTTATAGATGATATCTATATCTTTAATATTATATCATGAAAACATAATAACTGAACAGGAAATCTCATTTGAATCTTATCAATTAGAAATTAATTATTAATATTATTAAATTTATCTCTAAGCATAGATTATTAACTTAAATTATTTAGTATAAATATAATAATAATAATAATACGATTGAGAAATATGGGAACATTATGAGAATTTGACATGTTTTTCTAGTTAGCTGAATATCTGACAAAAAAGCACTTAGTAAATAACTAGTGTTATAGGATTCAATAAAACAAAAAAAAACTTCAAGTGACTCAAGTTAAAATTAAGCATTGCTTCATGTTTGACATGAATATCTTTGAATTTACAATTAGCATTCAAAAATGAAAAAGTAGACATATGTATGTATTTTAAGACATTTTTATGTTTATACATTCTTTTTATAGATACAAATATTTAAGTAAATGCTCTGTTTATAATAAACAGTATTAAACAACATTTACCGGCCTGAATGTCAGAAATTTTCACAGATATGAATGTATGTGAGAGATTCATAGAAGATTGAAGTTCAAATACAGTAAATTCAACCTTGCTTGCTAACTGAACGCTCCTCTGTAGCCAAATTGGTTAAGGCATATCAAGCTAAATGATGGTTCCATATAGGATACAGGTTCGAATCTTGTCGGAGGACGAATATTTTCTGTGAAAATTTCTCGGACATTCAGGCCGGTAAATGTTGTTAAATACTGGATCAGTATAGTATGTGTGTGCTCTTTTTCACTTATTGTTATCATTTAGTATTTTGCAATGGAACGGTTTTAGGTGAAAAATAAAACATGCAGATGGATATCCATGCTACAAGCTTTTATTTGCTTGTCAAACAATTATCCATGTTGCAAGCTTTTATTTACATGTCAAAAATTACCCATGTTACAAGCCTTTATTTACATGTCAAAAATTATCCATGTTACAAGCCTTTATTTACATGTCAAAAATTATCCATGTTACAAGCCTTTATTTACATGTCAAAATTATCCATGTTACAAGCCTTTATTTACAGGTGTCTATTTCAGGAAGCAATAAGGATTATTATCAACTAACAAAATTCACTGTTACCATGGCTTACAAACACTAACATTACAAGTGATGAAATTCTGTCATCCAGGTTTTTTATATTAAAAATCTGAATGTCTGAATTTCAAACAATAATAAAATAATAGTAGAAAAAACAAGGTATGCCTGAATAATAAATCATTCGTATTTACAGACATATGTACATGGATTTAAAAGCATCAAAAAAGAGTAAAAATAGTCTTTAGTTGAGTTAAAATCTTTGGTTAGTTGGTCCATAGAAAAGACTGGTTTAGAAAAGGCTTTGATTGTTAACAAATATTCATTGACCATGCATGCTGATGTTGAAGATTAATTTTTTTAAATCACTGACACATGTTTCTTTCAGTATGCACTGGAGAAAAGGAAAAAGCTCTGTAGCCATATGTTTGAATGGCTTGACAGCAATTGCATCACTGCTGTTGAAAGTTGAAATCTATGGGTTTATAAGAAATTTTTACTGAAAGTAGGCTCATGAAAAATAGAATTTAGCTTTCTCTGATTGGTCAAATATTTCATATGGTGATGTTGATTTCTATTCAACAGACATTTTGAGTAAAATGGCATGTGTTGTATAGTGAAATGTTTTCAGTATGTTTGTAAATAGTCTGTTATTGGGTAGAAAATAAATTTTGGGCATCTTTTAATATGGTATGTATGTGGTTAAGTAATTGTACTGGAAATAGGGTTTATTTCCTATACAAGCATACATTTTACTTTACAATGCTTAGTATCTACAAGTTAATTTCTCAATGCTGTTCAACTATTTTTAATCAAACTTGTATTTATGGAATAACTGTTATCTCAATATACTCATATATCAGCAAATTTATTTTCTGTCACAATCCCAATTTTTTTTAATTGAATAAAATATCTTCAATATTATTTCATAAACATGAAAAGTTTAATTTAATGAATACAATGAAAAGAAAAAATGGGAAAAAGTAAGATTAAATTGAGATTGATATAATTTGTGAAATGTTTTTTTTACAGAACTGCTGAAATTTTTATCAGTTTATGTGTCTGAGTTTAATAAATTTCCTAAAATAAATTTTCATTTTGTTATCCTCTGCTCCAGATTTGACCACTTTCAGATTAACTCCACACAAAACCTGTTGGAGGAAGATAAACACTGCAAAATTAAAAATAAATGGTCACTCTCTGCACAGGGACACAGAAGATTGCATCCAGGTCACTAAACAAATCTGTAAAAATATAAAATAAAATTTAAATATCTGAGCCGATCATGAACATTATCATTGACACAAAAGCATGACAAAAATGTATCCACCCTGACTGCTTAAAAGGATATGCTTGGCAACAATCAAAGTAGTAGGCAGGCAGTTACAGAATTTATCAGTAGCCTAATAGATCTGACATAAGATTCAATGTGAGGCCTCTATGCAACCAACTCTCCCATCTTTCAGGTCAAAATCCACCTTACTGGCAATACAGATAATTTTATTTTAACATATCTTGTCTCCTTTTCTTTCCACCTTATTAGCAGTACCTTGTTGTTTTTGTCTGTTACTCTTGCAACCATACACAGTATGTAACATTTTCAGTATATTTCAAAATTAAGGGCGACTATGGAAATGATAATTATTTGCTACTCTTTAAACAAATTTATGCAAATGTGTGACTTATATTCAGTCATGTCCTGAGGATGTCCACTGAAAGAATACCTAAAGTTACCTTGAAATAGAGTCCACCTTGGAAGAGAAAGAGAGGAAATCCTAAGACCACCTGGCAAAGGATAATGATAATAGAACTCAAAGAGATAGATCTCTTCTCAGGCTAAGCACAGACCATGCCAGTGCATTAGGCACTGTTCAGTGGTAGGGTATAATTTTGCCATTATCTCAGCTTGGATGAAGAGGATAACCTATGACACACTGTGATAATCTTGGAAAAAGTTTTTGAATTAATGTTTGAATGAAGAAAATGGGTTATTGAAAGTTTGAATCAGGGAATGATTCCATTGTGAATTTGATATATCTGTTTGCTTTGGCATGATAGAAGCTATAAACAGAGAAACAAGAAACAGTTTTTGTAATCGCATGGATAAACACAGATGAAATATAATATCTAAGTTATTTCTCATTTTATATGAATTTCAGGATAAAAGCTATAATCATTATCTAAAGAGATTTTCAGAATAGGGAAACAGAGAATCAATATGCTTAACAAGAATCATATTTTCCTCTTTTATCGTCAGAAGTAACTGCTCTACTGAGTAACACTTATAGATTACTATATTTTTTTTGTTTGACATTTTTCTTTTACAAGTGCTTCATACCCTTGACTCCTTTTCAGATTTAAATCAATTCCATACTTCAAAACCCTGCAGTGTTAGTAAAGTACCCAGAATAATTAGGTGTTAACTTATTTTCTGTGATAAACTATGTGGAAACACTGAACTTTTAGATAACTGCAATTGACTGTATATATGTGTGTGTGTGTGTGTGTATTTGTCTCTCAAGCATAATTGAAGCTAATAAAAAAGTGTGGCTTGAAGCAGATATAAAGTGAACTTATCTCTTTGTTATAAATTGGAACACAGATATGCGGCCTGCAAAGGCAAATTTTATTGTGACTTTGATGTTTGAAAATGGTAAAGTGGCTAACTTTTGGCTGGATTCCAATATGTAACCACAATACATGCTGAAATGATGAATTCTTTTGAGAGACATTTTTGTAACAACTTTAATAAGCAAGTTGTATTGACAGGAAATATATAAAACTTGAGTATCACCTGCCAAGATATTATATTATATCACTGAAGATGATAGGTTGAGCATAGTCAGGATCCTGGAGTCAATGTTAACTCCACAATCCTTTCCTTAGCTGTATAGCATGTGCTTCACCAGGGCTACATAGACATCAAGTCTAGAAGACAGATAACTCTTAATTCAATTAAGAGTTATCTGTCTCCTAGACTTGATGTCAACAAAGGCTACAGAACCCAGACTGCACTACTATTTACCCATAGTTAGAGGTCCTTCTCCTAGACTGGCTCTCACCCAAGGATATAGAACCCAGTCTGTCCTGCTATTTATCTATGACTGAGGAGAGAAGAGATGAATTCATACCTTTCCTAAAGGTATTTGCACATAAAGGAATACAATAAGCTTGACAGGAATTTGAACTCAGCTTTCTGATTTTTCATATCCAAGTTACTGTCCATTACTTCACCATACCTTTTATATCACCCTCCCATATATATATATATATATAAAGATTGATATAATTGGTGAAATTTTTGACAAAATTCATCAAATTTTTATCAGTCTGTGTATCTGTATTTAAATGTAAGAGTAGTGATAAAATTATCAAGAGTAATCTCCATTGTTTTATGATTACCTCCATTTGGAGAATGCTTTCATTTGTATAGGACTATAAATAGTCACTATGCTGGTATCAATTACTCTAAGCAGAATCAAGCTTCCTTGAGCCTTCTTTTGCTTTCTTTTCTTTTGACAGTAGATTTTCCAAAAGATATTTTCACATCAATATATTTCAAAATTAAGAACAATTATGAAAATTATACTTTTTGATACTTTTGCACAAATTTATACATGTGGGACTTAGGTTCAACCATGTTCTCAGAATGTCTAAGTGAAAGAATATCTAAAGTTACCTTGAAATTGAACCCACCTAGGAAGAGAAGAAATCCAAAAAACACCAAACAGTGAATGGTGATGTTGATGTGTTTCAGTCTGAGTTTCCATTCTCATTTTGTCCATTATATTAGCTTTTAACACTGTTCATACAGTTTACCTTCATAGTCTGGTCATTCAGTAGTTTGTCATATTGCAATTTGGGGAGGGTCTCTTGGCTCTCTTCAATTTCTGTAGTTTCACTGGAAGGTGGTTGTTCCTGCAGCTAACTGGTAGGCTATAATTTTGGCCTTATATTCTAGCTGGGATGGAAAAGAAAATGTTTGATTAACTGTGACTATCTTTTACAAATACTTAAATTGATGATGGTATGGGAAAATATGCACTTTTTACAGATTTTACACTGGGGTTGTTACAAGACTAATGTGTGAGGTAGAATACATTTTTACAAGATTTAATAATACAAACAATGCACCATGTCCCTTCAGGGTATAGCTGATCATGGCTCTCCACAATTTCTTCTTAATTGTAACTTTTGGTAAAGTTTGTCTTTTTGCTATCTCTCCTAATCCTATTTATTGATCACTTACATTCTGAAGGGACATAGCATTTGTATAGGAATGAAATGAATAGTCATTGTTAAGATGCCTAAATCATATGCTAACAATATTTCATAAACTAATTCATGTAATTCAAGTTAGGTAAAGACAAGATCAAATGAAACGGACAACATTGATGGCAGTTTAATAGAACAATTCAATAATTATAGTAGATAATAAAAAGAAAGAACAAGATATGGACTGAATACAAATAATCATAAAATATATTGATAAAACATGTTTATCAAATTATTGGTATTTTCTTGTTGTACTTATATTGCAAGAAACTTTTTCAAAGTTGTTAAATTTTCATATACAAGTTTGATAAAACACTTAAATGTTGCAAATCTATTTTAGCATGTTGTCTCTCTCGTGGTTGGTGTAAAAGATAGGTTTTGAAATATTATACTGCCTGTAATTTTAAGACAGAGGCAGTAATCTGACAGCATGAAAAGATTAAGTTTAATTTCTCAAATACAGATAATCTTAAAAAGATTGGAATTTAATTACCTTTTATATAATCCTGCATTTAAAAATACAAACACAGATCAGGAAAATAAATAAATAAAATTTCAAGGAAGCAGTTGATATTTGTTTGTAACCTCCAAGGGAAGTAACTGTATTTCGTCATGGAAAAAATATTTTGTATGAGAAGTTATGCGGAACTAATAAAACCTGCTTTTGTCCTGCTAAAAATACAAAGCTGTTTCATAGGTAGTTATCAAAAATAGATAAATTCATTTTAAAAAAGAAATCTAAGAATGAATTGATAAAATATTGGGAAGTGTTGTCTGAAAAGTTGTCACAAGCAGAGGTAAATTTGAGGGAGAAGAATAAGTGAAATGTATTCAAGTAAACATCAATCAAGAGTTTTGTTGATATTTCTGGCATCAAACTCCAAGCCTGAGCTAAATAAAATATGATCTGCAGTTGAAGTATCAGTTAAAAATGTGATGCCAGTATCAGAAGATTCTTTTCAGTATTCTAAAACAGGTTTTATTTAGAAATTTATTTTTACTTTTTCTTCTCATTCAAGAAGAGAAATTAAACGTTTTTTTTAAATTTTCTCTGTGACATGATTTAATTTTTTACATTTTGCATTTCATAAATGAGAAAGAGAAAATAAGAATGAGTTAAAAAAAGGAAGAAAAATTCTTTCTCAGAGTAAGAAAATGAATAACAATTGCTTACCTGTGAGTATTATTATAAAAACAAAGGATGGATACACTTGAAGAGGAGAAATAGCACAACAACAATATTAAAATTGATGGGTTTAATGTACAGAAAAGGGTGTATACACAATAAGTAAAAAGAAGTCCTGAAAATATAATTTATATTTGTGGACTTTACTGTTAGAAACAAGTGAGCTTCGCAGCTTCTATATTCCATTAATGTTGGAAAAGACGGCTCCAATAAACATGTGGTTACTATGGCTGTCAGTAGCAAAATAGGAAGATTTCAGGATCGATTTTACCATGTTGCCCTAAGAAGCAGTTAATCAGTTACAGTCCCAGGTTAGTAAGGATTTTAAGTTCAAGGTTGATCTTTGAATGGTAAAGGGTTAGCATCTGTTCCGTGCTCTGGCCACCAAAACTCAACCACACGAGATGACATGTCTGTCTACATAGTAGTCTGTAAAATCGAACTGCCTACAATCCTACATCATGTAACCAGCTTAGCCTACATGAGTGGTATTCCATAAAACAAGTTCCCATGAAACATCTTTCCTCTTTTGAAAAGAGATTTTTTTTTTAAAATGGAAATGAGCAAGTGATGAGGGACCAAGGCATTCACTGGGTAGACTGCCCTCAGATGTGACAGCGTTTCTTCAGCTCCTACGCTCAACTTTCTATTTCTTTACTAGTACTTTAGTCTTGCTGCTGTTCTGACTATTGAGTGTTCAGAATGCATTTTCCTTGCTGAATTGTACTGATGAAGTATCTTTGGGGTCCTCCCATTGTATGGGTTTCTAGTTAGTGGAGGTGTTGAATTTGCTGCTTTGGACTGGTTTTCTGAAGTAGTGTCTATGTGATCACCTTCGACTGGGTATGTCTGAATTCCCATGGATGGACGTATGGAGCCTCTGCTGTTGTTTTTTCAAGTCAATCTGGTTTTGTCAACACAGCTCCCCATCAACATTAATGTGGTATGGTCTTGTATCCAGTTTTTTTGTGTTCACTCTTTTCCTGTTGGACTCAAGCCACTATCTGAACAAGCCCATTTTTTGTATGGCTGTTGCACCTAGGAGTGGATGCAAATCATCTTTCACAATTACAAAATTCACAGCTTACTACTTTCCATTTATGGGGTCTGTAAGTTTTACAAGGCACTTGCCCAGTGGCTTAATTTCTGTCCCATTCCCCATGACCATGGTCTTGTCAGAGGGCTTCAGATTTCTCTCATGAATGTCTGGTACTTAACAATTTTACTGAATCTCTGCTATTAATCTGAAATGCAATTATTTCCTCATTCACTGCCATTTTAGCTAGAATTGTCCCATGTGCAAGACTGCCAGCTTTCTCCTCAGTTGCGACCATATCCATGTGCTTAAAGTCTAACTGACTACTGCTGCTATCTCACCTCATTTGAACCTGTGTTTTAACCAAATTGCATTTTTCCATGAAGTGATTCTTGCCTTGGCACTTCTGACATGGTTTTCCATAAACTGGACATTATTCATTCCCTGGTTCATGGCAAGAAGTACATGACCAGCCTTCTTTTCTGAGTTTTGATCATCTCCATGGACTCTTCTGCATCTTTGTAGTGACCTTGTCTACTTGTTTTGGTTTTAAAACTCGAGACTCTTGAGCAGCATTCTCCATTAGTTTGCAGATGTCATTGTATCTTTGCAATTCCAGCTATCTCACTTTTAGCAGTTCTGCTTGTCTTTGAGGGTTTCCTATACCCAAAACAATTTGGTCACATAGTATTGACTTTACACAGTTGTCATAAAAATCATGTTTTTATTAGAGCCTACTCACTGTCTCATGCCAGACAATCTTTCACAACAGAATCCATCTTGCATGTCCATAAATCTACCATTCATAACCTGGCTGTTCGTCTTGAAAAAGGACCTCCAATCAGTTTTGAACTGGGGCAGGAATTGGCTGGTTAACTTTAACACCTCAAAAACAAAACTGCTCTCTATTAACCACCACAAAGATCCTTCCCTGCCCCCCCCCATTAGAATGTCTGACGCTTAACTCCTTGAGAGCACCTGTTTGTGGCTGCTTGGTCTCACATGACCTGAGATGGAACAAATACATTGAGTCAATTGCTTCATCCACCGCAAAGAAATTTGGCTGCCTGTACCACGCCAGGAAATTTTTCTCCCCGGAATCGAACTTTGAAATCTACAAATCAACCATTTGCCTTTGCATGGAGTATTGCTGCCATATATGGTCTGGAGCCCCTTCTGTTTGTCTCGGGGTTCTTAATAAGATCTAGAGACAGATATGCAATGTAATTGGCCCTGATCTGGCATCTTGTCTGCAGTTGCTCTCTCACAGACATGCTGTCACCTCTCTCTGTCTTTTTTACAAATACTTTCATTGTAATTGTTCTGATGAGCTGCTTTCGCTGGTTCCCAGACTTCATGAATTCAAGCATCCTATGAGGCTGGCATCCTGCTCTCACCTTTTCACTGTTGAAACTGTTAAATGTAGCTGTCTCTTCTACTCCAATAGCTTCATATCTCGCACCTCTCGGCTGTGGAACTCCCTTTCCTTTTCCTGTTTCCCTGATAGCTGTAACCTTCAACTATTCAAATGTAATGTCAATCAACATCTCCAGTTGCCTTGATCTATCCACTATCCTTCTCCTCATCCTTCCCTGTATCACTCCTATCTGCTCTCGCTCCAAATCCTCTTTAACCCCTTGCGTGCTAGTGGCTTCCAGCCTTGCTTAAAAAAAAAAAATCCATGCATTGAATATTGTTGCCACATCTGGTCTGGTGCTTCTGATATATATATATATATATATATATATATATCAAGATATTCAACAAAAACAAAAGGATGGTCTGTAATGTTATTGGTCCTGACCTGACATCTTCAGTCACTTTCCCATCATTGTGACATGGCTTTTCTGTGCTATACTATAAATATTTTCATGGCAATTGTTTTAATGAGCTTTCTTCATTTGTACCTCAACCACATGAATTTAAGTGTTCTACTGGATTGGCAATTAGGTCTCATCATTTTATTGCTGAAATAGATAGATGCCACTGTAAGTTCAACTATAATTTCTTTTCTAGCACTTCTTGCCTGTGGAACTTACTTCCAGTTTCTAGCTTCTCTGCTCTCTACAATCTTCAAAAATCTAAATGAAATGTCAATCACCATTTTCTGTTTTCCTGAATTCTTCTTTTATTGTCCTTTCTCATCACTAACATATTCTCATTTTCTTTCACTCTCAGTATTCCATTGTGTCTTAGTGGCCTTATCACACTGCTTGGCGTAAAATGATTAAAGAAAAAATTATTTGTGCATTACTAATTTTCTGTTACAGTTTAGGTCACAATGAAAAAATCACACAAGATATTTGTGCACATCAAAATCTGACTTAGTATTATTTACAGTTCATTAGAAATGTTTTAAAATATAACTGGTTAATGGCAAACTTGGACCTTCATGCCTGCAAAAAAACAATGTCAAAAGGATGGTTTTTCCATTGACACTGCTATTATTTTAACTACCTTCACTCTTCGGCAATGTTTATTGCTTTAAAAAATGATGATTAGAATTGTAATAAAACATAAAAATATTAAAGTGAATTTGTACATTTTTTTTGTTCTTGAGAATTTACAACAAAAATAATAAACAATAATAGATTGTTGACAAAACATTAACTAATTACCAACTGATTTGAACTTTATAAGATTGTAAATTTCTTTATAGTTGTTTCACATATTTTAAGAATTTAGTAAATGTCTATAAATTTATGAACAAAAATCTTTTTCATATTTATTTCCTTATAAATTAGTAAATCATAAAAATTGCACTAGTTTTAGCATGTTGTAAATATAAAAATTATCCTTGTAAATAAACAATCTAATAAATAAATATTGGCAATTTTTGTTCTTTTTATGTACTGCACCTTACAGTAAAATGACCTTGCATCATATTTTACCACTATGCAGAGATAGGTAAATATCTTTAGTTTTATGGGAGAGTGGTTTGCCCAAGTGTTCATTGACCCACTTTTTTCACTGTCAACTATAATAATTGTTAACAATTGACAAGACTTATTCTTTCTTTATTCTGGTAGCTGTAAGTTGCACAGGGATGTAGATTCATGCCTTTTCCAAAAGTGTCAGTGCTAAGTGAACACAAGCAACCTCAACTGAAATTTTAAATTCATTTGTTGATTTTGCTTTTTGTATCGATACCCACTGGTGTGTACAGTATTAGGAAATGTACTACAATTAAAACAAATGGCAATAAATGCTGGACAATGAAGAAGAGACTTGAGGCAACAGAAATGTGGTTCTACAGAAGGATGCTAAGAATACCATGGACTGAATATGTAAGCAATGACAAAGTTCTAGAAAAAAAGGATGCTTATACTTAGCATCAGGAAGAAATAATTGAAATTTATGGGTTACATAATGAGGAAAGACGGCTTGAAAAATTTGATACTTACAGGACAGATTGAAGGCAAAAAGGAGAGAGGAAAACAGTGCATACCTATATAGTAAGCTTGAACAATTGGATAGTGAAGCAGAGCTTGGGAAAGATGGCAAAAAGATGAAATTTATTAAGAACTACAAACGAAAAAAAAATTATGGAAAGCCATGATCACCAATGTCCTGAAGGAAAATGGCACATAGAAAAAGAAGAAAAAGTATAAATCAGACATAAAGCTTTTAGGCCAGAAAATATAGTTTAATTCCAGAATACATCTCTTTACTCTCATCTAATAAATTATTTCAGCTTGCAACAACTGAAAGCTTAAGGAAAGTGCTTCCTTATTGTTGTCTATGTAATTGGTGAACAGATATGCAGATTGTACTGGGTGTGATGGATTTACTTGGCTGCAGTGTCATATTATGCTAATGCTGATGAGAGAATTACAAATCCATCTCTTTACTCACCAGCTATAGATAAAATAATATGGTAAACTAGGCTCTATAGTTTTGACAGCACAAGTCTACAAAAAGGATAATTCTGATTGTGGAGATGACAAAGAAACCACTACTTTTTTCTCAAGAATAATCATAGCAATTCACAGATATTAATGGAAAGGAAGCTATGGAGAGCCATGAAGGGAAATAAGAGTTTAAAAACTCTGTGAACTGCTGAGTAAAGCAAGTAAACTGTTTGGTCCCAAGTAGCTTTAATAGGTTAAATGAAGCTTATGCATGAAAAGAGATAAAAGAAAAAAAAAATTATCTACTTTGTTCTGTTATGTTAATCATTAAAATGCACAATAGACTTTCTTTGTCATAGAACTGATGGAAAACAAAATAAAAACCTTCCCAACTTATGTATTAGTTGTTATTTAAGCAATACTAATGCTGTTTTACTACATTCATCAATATTTTTTAAAAAAATAACAGCACTTAAGAAAATTATTTACATTTGTATCATGTTTGCAAATAGTAGGCTTTGCAGCCGTTTTGAAAAAAGTAAAAACAGTACTTTGGAGGCAATCACAAGCAAATCTGCGTGGCTTTTTTTCCCCACTCTTTTCTAATTCAACATTTGAAGCCTGAAGAAAATAAGAAGACTATATATTTAGAAAACTAACTGCTGCTGAATGCTAAGCAGGCAGTAAGACTTGCAACATTAATATTTTTTTTTTTTTTTTTTTAAGTGGATTCCTCTCAAGGAAACATGAAGGAGAAAACTTTTCTTTTTTAGTGATTATATAATAACACTCTGTTAGTTGATAAAGAGACAACTTATTTATTTTTCTTTTTAATCTGCTTTCTATTGTTGTTATTTTGTGAAGTAAAAGCAAAGAGGAAGAGACAGCAAGGAAAATAGAAATAAAAAACATAAAATATCACACCAGCCTTAAAATTATTTTTTTTTAATATCAAGTGTATGATAATTGCTCAAGGTTAGTTAATGATTTCTTTCCTGCTGGTTTGTACTTGCTGACATTTTCCAGCATATTTTTTGTACTTGCTTCATTCTTTCTTTTTGGCTTTTGCTGATGTGCACGTTACTTTCTATTTACATATTGATACGTACGATATGTGTGACAAGAAGAGTTAGAAAATAAGGAAACAAAACTGTTACAGATCGGATTTGATCACATCCATATATATCACCTATAATAGAAACAGCAGTAAAAATAAAAGAATAATATTCTATTTCATAAATATGTTGAGATTAGGTATTAGCTAATCTTATAGGAAGATTAATATAGACAGGCACAAAGAACAAAGGTGTACCTAGCTTAACAGTTATTGACACAGTATATTTAATCAGTGAGGTGAGTTTAAATTACAGCTGGTGTTCATTTAGCACTTATGCTCTCTGGAAAGGCATGAATTCATTTCTTCTCCTCCTAGGTATGGATTAAATAGCATGGTAGACTGGAGCTTCTAGCCTTGTGTGATAGCCAATCTAGGTGAAGCACTACTCTAAATTCACAAACATGATGACGGTAAAAGGAAAGCATACTAATATCATGGTAATTTTTTAATCATTTCACCCCAAGCAAGGTAATAAATGCCAATAGGATGCAACTCACTGTACCTTCATGGTCTCATGTTATCCACTGACATGAATTGCAATGATTATATCAAATGACTTCTTAAGTCTGCTTCAAGGAATGTTGGTTTGCTATGTTGTACTGGACAATTTTTCCTGCCAAAATCTATTTTACACATTTATAAATCTACCATATTTGGTTTGGTGCATCTGCTGTATATCTAGAGATTCTTGAAATTTTTCAAAGAAGAATCTGCAACATTATTGGTCCTGACCAGACATGTTGGCTTTAATCACATTTCCATCATCATAATATAGCTTTCCCCTGCCTTATTTATAAATATTTTCAAGGGCTTTCCTCTTTAGTACCTCAACTGCATGAATTTGAATGCAGTACTAGATTTTTCTCACCAGAATATATCTTGCACATTTATAAGTCTACAATTCATCCATGCATTGAATATTGTTGCCACATCTTGTCTAGTGCTTCTACTATGTTTCTAGAGATTCTTGACAGAATCCAAAGAAGATTCAGCAATGCTACTAATCGTAACCTGGCATCGCAACTTCAGTCACTTTCCCATTGCCATAAGGTAGATTCTCTTGGCCTCTTCTATAAATATTTCCATGATAATTGTTCAGATGAGCTTTTCTCATTAGTATCTCAACTTCATGAAATTAAGCTAGTACTAGATTGGCAGTTAGGTCTCATAGTTTTACTGTTAAAATTGTTAACTGTAACTATAAGTTCTATGCTAATAGCTTTGTATCTCACACTTTTCACTTGTAGAACTCTCTTCCAGTTTTCCTGTCAACTACGATTTTCAAAAATTTAAATGCAATGTCAGTCATTGTCTACTGTTTCCTTGAATTCTGCCATTTCATTGTTTTCTCGGTTTCTTTCACTTTCAGTAACCCCTTGTATCCTTTATTACCTTGCTTGGAGTGAAATGATTAAAAAATAAATAAATAAATAGAGTAAATTTTTTGTTTTGTTTTTAACCCAATGGTTTTGAACTTTATCTAAAATTGCTTAGATGGAATACAGAAAAAGTGATTCTTGTTATTAGCATTATTTTTGTTTAGTCAATAACATTCCCACTACAATTCACTGATGCAACATTGCATGGTAGACATTATGTAGCTATATTTATACTACCAAATACTGTCTGTGATTCCTGTTTTAACTGCTGTAACATTTAGCTTTGAGGTAACTTAGAATTATGTAAAGAAATTGCATTCACTCTGTTTTTTTTTTCTGATTCTCTATATTAGATGGCAGCTCTCAACCTTTCATCTGAGTTCCTTAACAAAAGAAATTTTAAAAATGTGCAGCTGTTTAAGAAAGCTGAAATATATACATGTTGTATGTGGTGGTTTTAAATGTAATATCACATTTTTGGAGACAGAGGGCTTACAGCCATATCATGTTTAAACACTGGTTCTTGGATGATCACCAAAGTTAAGCAATATCAAGCCTGCCCAGTACCTAGATGGGTGACCACATGGTAAAATCAAGTGTTGTAAGCTTGGATGTGCAGATGGCATAATGGATAATAACTTAGTATTGGAACCCAGAGGGCCAAGTTCCAATTCCAGCTGGGTTTGTTTTATTCATTTAAGTGCAAATACCCTTGGGAATGGTATGAATCCACCCCTTCTTCCAGCCAGCTATGGGTCAATTAGTAAGACTTATATCAATAAATCATTATTATCTCCAAAAAATTCTTAGAAATAAAAAAAATCTGGCTTTAAATATCCCGAAAAAGTTTGATAAGATATAAAAAAAATAATCAATCAACTTTGGAAAATAATCTGTTCAAATGTATCAAAACTTAAATTTATCAAGAGCATAATCTTCATTATTAGCAATAATGAAAGCACAGTCCAAAACTAATTATTTTATGCTTTGTTGAAAATCTGGGATTGTGAATGAAAAGAATTCTGAATTAACTCAGAAAGTGTACCATAGATCCAAGTAAATTAAAATCTTAAAGTTCTGTGTTGGATGAGTTAGAAGGTCATAGTAAAATAACCAAATCTAACAATTTCTGATTTTGTTTTTACTGAGTGCAGGCTATATATTATAATTCTAAACAGTAATAGCTGAGGGTTGATTGATAAGTAAAAAATTTTCCAGTTAATTTTTTATTTTTGCAAAATCATCATAGAATCATTTTATAAATTTCAACAGACAATGGCACTGGCTGCTCGGTCAATGAATGCCAAACATTTACTTACAGGAAACAGCTATTATTACCATTACCATTTTCTAAACATTCTTTCCACTGCTTGATGTCATTCATGCAGAAAGTTTATGGTTTGATTTTGATCCACTTGTGAATAGCAATTTTGGTGCTTCATAAAAATATTGACCTTTCAGTATTTCTTTCAGTTTGGGGAACAACCAGAAATCTGATGGTGCCAAATCATGACTGTATGATGAGTGAGGCTTTTTCTCATTTGAGTCAATGTTGCTTTACATTGTTTTGAATCTTCCAAAATGCTTTCCAAAAAACTTTACCAAATGACAAAAGCCATAGCAATTGAAGACTTCCAACCAATAAAATGGGTAGCACCTGTAAAGAGAAAGGAAGTTCATGATATAACCAAGATGTTGACTTTCCCCACTATCTTAAAGAAAATGGTAAAAAGGGAACTCTTATCAATATTAGAAACAACAATAACAGTTGAAAAGCCTATTTTCCTTAAATATTGCTTTAAGAGAAAATTTTAAATATGCTGACTCATATGGTCCTACTAAGGATCAGACTCACCATCCTTGGTTAACAAATTAGACACCCATGTGAATTTTTCTATTATTTGGTGAAGTGCTGTCACTCAGTTTATTGATTAAGATCCTGTTTTATCAGAAATATTTTATAAATTTCAACTGACAGTAATGCTAACTGCATGAATGAATACCAACTGTTTCCTGTATGAAAACAGATAATCTCACCATTACCATTCAGTCCTTACTCACTTTCCTATAACCATCACCATGAATTGCTTTCCTCCATCTGTGAATTTTAATTAACACCCAATTTTTTAGATGTGTGGATAGTGCAATGCGAATTGTCATGGAATGTAGAATTGGAGAGCCTAGGTTTTTTGCATTCATTTTCTCACTAATGATCTTGGGAAAAGCAAAAATCTATCTCTTTTTCCCTCAACTATAGGTCAGACGGCAGGTAGACTGGGCCTTCTGGCCTTGGGTAGTAATCAATCTAAGAGAAGGAAAAAAAACACAACCTTCTAAAACCAAAAATTTTCCCACAAATTTTTGCTTTATATCTAAGTCAATGTAGGACTGAAAAATGTGATTAGTTAATAGTGTTACACACTGAACTAAGCAAATTTGGACAAGACTTTTAAATACTGTCA